>JAPMOR010117018.1:73133-89076 GCA_026543865.1 Argiope aurantia
CATAATTAATAAGCAATGTAAATCAAGAAGAAATTTTTAAAGAAAGAAAACAATTTAAAAGAAATATCCATAAGAGAAAATAAAGAAAAAAAATGGAATGAAGAAGATGGTTATAAATTTACATTCACAAATTCTCAAAAGAAAAAAAAAATGGTTTTATTTTAGTTTGCCCTGGTATGCTTAACAACTCTTATGATGTATTATATTATAATCCCGTTTTGAAGAAAAAAATAGGATTATTTTCAGAAAAGATCACATAATTTTAAACAATGGTCATACGACGAGGATAGGAATTGAAATGGCACCATCTCTTTACATTTGGAGTCGCGCCAAAAGCAGGACTTTTCAGCCTAAGGAGATTTAGTGTACACCAAAACCATTTACATGGCGGTTCTTCTGCAAAATCTAATTTCAAACCAGAAACACATTAGCCTCAAGTTCATAACATCGCAAACAAGCCGTAACGGACCATTATTCTAACGAGGGGAAATGAGTTAGGTGCAATGCATTTTTATTTTTAAAACTTGATCCATGTTAGAGGCAAGTTATGAAAAAAATATTTTTGATGCCAAAGTAAACAAAAAAAAAGGTTGAAATATTTTGACTAATGTTATGAGTGGATAATTAAACTAAGAAATAAAATGTTTATTTTTGAAGAATCACGAATACATTTAAGAATATAAACATTAATTTTAAGAATATAAACATTAATTTTAAGAATATAAACATTAATTTTAAGAATATAAACATTAATTTTAAAAATATAAACATAAATTTTAAGAATATAAACATTAATTTTAAAAATATAAACATTAATTTTAAGAATATAAACATATATAGCCCTTTTACATCTATTAATTTTAGATTGAAAATAATTTCATTTAGATCATTCAACTAATATGGTAGATACAGTTGTTGGAAGAAAATTGAATTATAGTAATCTTCTGTAATTAATTTAGTCACTCTATAATTAATAAGGAGGTTTGACCGACTCCGACCTGCAAAGCATACGGTGATTAATATAAATACAATGGCTACGTAAAAATCAATATAGAGCACATTAATATAATAAATATAAAGTAAATACAAAATTATGTATTATAATTAAAACAATATATCCTGGCAAATAAAATATCCGTAGTTCCACAAACTTCCATAAATACAATAAATTCATTTGAAACTGTTAAATGTTCATCACGAATTTATATACTAACTATAAGTCTCAACGCAATGAAATACATTATTATAAGAAATAATTCAGCTTAATTAAATAATTACTATAATGCATAATAGAAAAATATATGCTAACAATAAATCATTACATTATCAATTATATATGATACATAAAATAAAAAAATAGAATTAGTTTTATAACAGCAGAATAGATAACTCCAAAGATACCAACCTTCCAACAGGTCTTTAAAAATGGCCATTCATAATAATAAACAATTGTCTGCAATAATAGATCTGGATACTTTCATCAACCTAAGGGCACCACAATTCGTCCGAAAATATTCAGTTCTTTTATTTGTGAGCATGTTACATTACTGTACCCTTATCAAATGCACAATAACAATCGTTGACACTACAAAGTATAGGAAATCTAGACTTTTCTTGTTGCTGATGCTGTAATATATTTATCTATTATCCATTATTAATATTTATCTATTATAGGATGCCTAATTGGCATCGCATTCTATCAAAAGTGTTGATGAATGGAAAAGTTGAATCACATAAGAAATATTTTAAATTGAAAAATATTATTGACAAGAGCAATTTAAATAGGTTATTCCCCTCGTTTTGATAAAATTTGAAAAGCTTAAAAATATCCCGCCTAGCTATAAATGTGAGCCAGGAAAAGTTATATTTTGGCTGAGAGATAGAAAATAAGAAGGCAGAGACAATTAGAGTGCACTCTAAATCGTTATATTGTGTAGAGATTGAAAAATATCATAACAAAAGGACTTAATGGTATAAAGGTAAACATTTTATGTATGAAAAAAGTACATGATACACTCAAAAGGTTAGCATATGCTTGGAAATATTTAACTCAACCTTTTTATATCTGCTTATATAATCATCTCTTTTGGCGGCATTACTTTTAAAGGATCATATGAGCTTTTGTTTATAAAAAAGCTTCATCAAGACTTTTTGTAAGCTAGGATGTATCTTACTAAACCATAAATTTATCGAGAGAATTTAAATTTATTTTATTTTTAATTTATTTTTTCATAAGGGTGAATCGTTTTTACACAAATTATCTGCATGGCAGAAAAGTAACAAGTTGTATCAGAGTCGAACTTTTTATTTGTAATTTCATAAGGGATGAGTGAACAATTTAGATACCATAATCATTGACATTTTTCCTCAAAAGCACGGAAAAAATGTTGTAAGGAAAGTGTGTTGAAGGTGGATTTATGTAAAGAAATGATCCTAGATGGCTAGAAAACTTCCTGTACCACCACAATTTATTGAAACTTAAAATCTTCTTAATCTTTTTCAAATTATCCTAATTAGTGTTTTATTTAACTATAGATATTAGTTTATTAATGTTAAATATTTATTGAATTATTAGGCTCTCATTTCTAAATATATACACTGATCAATGAATTCGAAACGTAAGATTAATATTTTATCGCGCCTCCATTTGTATGAAAAATGGCCTTTAAACGTAAGAACACCGATTCCACAAGATTTTAAAGTTCATGCACATCCAAAGAATACTATGAATAGGCTTCACAGACCTTAATATCCAGTATTGAATGAAATACAAAATTTTTGTCGGGTTCGTGATCCGACATGTCTGAAACATTTCTATTGAATTAAGTTCTGGCTGCTCAACAGTGGACGAAAGTGTTGGAAATCTGATAAATGCGCATTCATCAAATCTCAAATGATTCTGCCACATTGTATAGTTCCATTAATGCTCATCACGTGCCAGCCACTTTCGGAGTAAAAATGTAACACACTTTATATACCAGTATATCAAGATATTGCATGGAGTAAATGCACACCCATGCAATACCAGGAGAGACAATTCCATACCAGCAAACTTTGGCCCCCATCTTGGTATTCCAACCATACCCTTGCATAAGGCGAACAATGCATGATGCGTTCATAGTTTCATGGATTTCTAACCAAACTCGATCTCTCCCATCTGCACAAAACAAAGCAAATCATAATTAATCTGATCACACAATTTGTTTACAATCCTCTGATGTTCATTTTTGTTTTTCCAGACATCTCTGCAAACGGATTTCAACATTGCGGCCAAAAATGGGACTTCACAAATGTTCGTCCATTGTAAATAATTCCTTTCCATATCTCTGCGCATAGTTCACAACATAATCGGTTGAAATGCATTTTATTTGAAGGTTTGAAATATCATCTGTTGAAGTATAATAGAGTTCCGTTACTGCCGGGAACGGCGATCATGGTTATGGTTAATTTTTTTCTAACCATAGTTACCTGTTGGAGAAAGACTGTGGATTCGTATCTCAACTTTTAAACACCTACGAAACGGCTACTTTTGAGAACCTAGTGAATTAAGCTGTCTTTGCAAACGGTGATCCTACTAAATGCTCCTTACTACGAAGCAATTTTCCAAATGATGAAAGATATGTCCTTTTTCTCATTCTACTGCATTTATCATGAAACACACATAACACCTTACTTTTACCAGTATTCTTATGACGTGCCATCCATCATAATCAGGTTTTACATACTCACGCTGATAATAAGTATTAAATTTTTATGAGTGCATATATTTTTAATTCCTTCGCTAGTGTGTGCAAGTCAGGTTACTGTCATGACAAAAATCCAAAGCTATCTTTATCATAACATTTCTGACGAAATCTTTAATTCTTTTTTCTCAATCTGTTTTCCCAGTATCATACCATCTACTAAATTCTAAATAGCCATCGAATGCTAGTAAAATTATTTGAAATATTTTCACTCTCAACAACATTAGATAAATATTTTCGATTTTTTTTTTATTTATAAAGCGTTTGATTATGAATTTAAAATATAGAAAAACTGGAATAATTGATGTTTCCCCCAACAATTATAATATGTTTAGGGAAAATATTTTCATTTTGAAACTACGTCAGAAATGCACAATAGAATCCTTACGTTTACTATGATGATAAGTGAAAAATATGCTAAAACAAATTAAATTATCCACAAAAATAAATTAATGTGAAAATATTAAAGGACTGAATGAAATGCATTATTTAAAATGCCTATAAATGCAAATTTCTTAGTATGAAAAATAATTTAGAAACATTCCTATTGCAAAGTACGTGTTTCCGTTACTGTAAAATAAAGCAAAATAGATTTAAAAAATAGAAAAATTACTGTTAGTTACCGAGTTTTCCAAAATAGGATATTAAGATTTTATTTTCATCAAATGCCGATTAAATATGAATTTGTAATATATGATTTCCTTTAAAAATACCATTATTTTCTGTTTCAAGATTATAGTAATTTGATGCCGTAAATAGCGCATTTTAACAAAATTAAAAAAAGAAAATAATTTTAAAGAACGCAAAATTAAACAAATTAATTTTTAATCAAAATCCATTGAATTCTATCTTTTAAATTGATTTATCTAAAAAACATAAAATTAGTGTATAGTGACATTTAAAGAAATATAAACATAATTCATTCGAAATAAAAGAATTCAGTTCAGTCTCTTAAAGTTGTTGTACAAACAATGAAAAAAAACTTTTTTTTTTCTGCTCAAGGCTATTATTTGTCAACAGCAAATAAAAAAAAAAGTATATTCTGCTAAATCCTGATGAGAGGGCTATTATTCGCATAATTTTTGCTTTCATTCACTCGGATATTAGAAAGATAATTAAATTTTAGTAAAAATTAATTATCCCCATGAAATTTCCATATTTTTAACAATAATTAATCACGTTAGAATGTTTAATGAATATATTAATGCAAAATAAAAAAAAAACTAAACTAAAGACTTTTCGTTGTTCAAAAAATTTTTTTAATGAGTAAACCTATGAAAATGAGACGATAAAAATTCAAATATAATTGTACTAGCAAAAAAAAGTTTTATAATGAATAAATCATTGAAATGATAAATCGTATGAATATCTTTATATTGCTACATCGCAATTACTACAATGGTTTTCAAGCTCATATATATTTTTGATAGTAAAGACATAATTTTTTTAATCCATTCGTCATGAATTTTTGATGCGTCATCGTTATGTCATATTGTGAAGGTACGTGCTTTGTTAATGAGATAAATTTTTATATTTCTATTACTTAATACTAGGAATATTAGGAAATTTTATTATTGTATAGAAAAAAACTATAGTTGTGCACATATATATGATTATGATATAATAATGAAAATAAAATGATACATATTTATAATTTAATTTTACTCATATGCTGCAAAAGAAACATATGACTAATTTAAAATTCTTTAATTTGACTTATATTGTAAACTGCAAACACGAGCATAAATGTCTTCCTCTACATGTATGCAATCATTTTATAAATGTGCAAAGAAGCAAGACTGAAAAATAATGGATCTCTCTCGAGGGAATATTGCAATAAATTTCATCAGTAAAAGAAAAAGAAATAACTAGTACATACAGATTTTAAATTAAATATTACTAATTATCTGCAATGTAAAGAAGTTAATTTTTAAATTTATAGCAATTATAATTAAATGTTTGCTTCATGACTGCAAGCACAAACATGATTTCCATCCTCTGCATCTATGTAAACAAAATATTATAGCACAAAGGAAGTTTAAACTAAAAGCAATTCATCTCTCTCGTCGCGATATTGTAATAAAGTGGATTTTCTCTGAAAGAGAAATAGCCGGCTAATGCATGCGTGACAACTCTGTAATTGATACTAATTATTTCACAGTGAAGCATATAGTTGTTGGGCTGCCTTTTCCAATAATAAAAGAATGTAAGTGTTCGAAATGGTCTTTTTTCTCCGTTTGTGGATAAATGTTCAATATTTCGAAAATTAGTTTTTCGTTCAGGACTCCGCCTCTCCACCGCCCTCTGGGTATCTTCTGAGAAGGGCAAAGAGAGCATGATGAGGCAATAAACTGGAAATTTCAGAAACTTTGCCGATGGCAGTAATTATAATTAAAAGAGACACGCTCTTTCGGTTGCGAATATTTGGATTGAATTTTCTCGAAATAAGGGAGTTTAATTTCATTACTATCAGAGGTGAAAGTTCTACAGAGGAAGTTAATTTCAGCTATCCAATTAATTGCAATCCAATCAAAATTGTAGTAGGAAAACAAAATTAAAGAGACTTTAGTTATTCAAGTATGAGGAGAAAGCATTTCAGTTTCGATTTACGTAAAGGTTATAATATTTCTGACCTTAAGCTGCCGAAGGAAAGTTAACATTTCCGTGCCTGTTTGACTATGAATTACTTTCTGAAACAAATTTATTCACTTCATTAGTATGTAGAGTTTCCACTTAAAAGTTTTAGTTTTTAAAAATTAGTTTCATATTTGATCTTAATCGTTCGCAAAGCTTAAATGAATTTTAAATGTTTTCTGTAATATAATTAGCCTGAAACCGGATCTCTTTAAACTCCCTTTATAACTAAGATGATTAAAATCTCTTCGAAATAAAATTCTTACATTTTTAATAGTAAAATTTTCTCGGTTGTTTTCTTCTATAGCGAACTGGGAAGGGGCCAAATAAGCTCTAGAAATAAATTTACACTGTAATGTCAAATGTTTATATACTTGACATAAATATACTGTTACGGAATCTTTATTGCTGTTACATTTCCTCTCTCCAAGTGTTCCTTCCCGTGTTTTCTTTATTTTGGCTGACACAGCGTTCCGTTAAACTTTTCTTCATTTCTG
The DNA here is from genome assembly GCA_026543865.1 of Argiope aurantia. Taxonomy (NCBI): domain Eukaryota; kingdom Metazoa; phylum Arthropoda; class Arachnida; order Araneae; family Araneidae; genus Argiope; species Argiope aurantia. The sequence goes on from JAPMOR010117018.1 coordinate 80,008, forward strand.
TTTTGAATTTTGTCAACACCATATACTGTTAATGTCTTCCCCACTTTCGAAATCCCTCCATTAAATCCGTAAAGTCGGCGGGTTTGCTAGTAGAGGATGTTTGGTAACACAGTCAACATGCTTAATAAGAGATAACGACTTTATTAATATGAAGACAGAGACGTCAAATATAAGGCCAAGAAGTACACAAGCAAAACTAATAACAACAGCAGCCCACAAATAGTAGTTGATAGTAAACAACCATAACAGCATAGAAAGTGACCATATAGAACTCAGCTCGAGGAGATAATCTACGTAATTAGTAGCTATTCTAGCTATTCTCTAAAATCTCTCCAAATGCTTGCAATTCTCCACTGTCTCCTCACTATAGCCGCATCCAAATGACCTCTCACTACTATATGACTGACTGCTCCATACAAGTTCGATGCTGCTTCAACCCTTGTCTCCAAGATTCGGCGCACGGCTGGATTCTCATTCCACTAATCGCTCGAGTACCTCCCAACGCTTGCATTTCACTGGACTAAATAAATTAATATATACGACTTTATGGCTTACGCAACTGATTTCGGTTTCGATAGCCATCCTTCTTTAGCTTCTAGAGCAGGGCTCAGAAGTTCCTCGAACAATCAAGCATAACTCTACTCCTGTTGATCCTGTCGCCAAAATTCCTAAACATTCTAGTACCATACATTTTGTCGCCAAATTCGTCGAGAATTCACCAAATGGTCCTCTAGCCCGGGATCGTTGATCCGACATCCGATTAGTATCCAATAGAATTGATTGTAAAACTAACTTTCCTACTATGGAAACTGTGCTGGGATGCAACATTACAATATCCGTAGCAATATCATTATACCAAAAAATTTTTACATAATATTCAATTATTCAAGGGAACTCAAATCAAAATTATTCATTAAAATTTGATTGAAAACATAGTGACCATGGAAAAAATGCAGTGCAAAATATAAATAAAAATCAAGTGGAAAGAAAATATTAACAATGATCTCCAACTGCAACCAGAATATTATAATCATCATAAGTACAAAATAATAAAAACTGTTAAACCCAGCACACTGGCAAATGTTACAATCCTGAGTTGAAGTTTCATTCCCATAACAAAATTTATTTATGTTTAACTTTATTCGCACAATGATGGATCAGTTTAAGCATAAAAAGACAGAGTTGATAATATTAAAACAGAAATTGTTATTTGCCCATCCGACAATAATGGAGAAATAATGGATCATTAATGTTTTATTAAACCTTTAGTTTACAAATAGAAAAAAAAGCATTATTTAATTCGTAGATAAAAATGTATTAGTGAAAGCTTATGTAAAAACAAAGTATGCTTATTTTATAAACTTTTGAATGACTCTTTTCATATGTGTTTAATTCAATAGAAGTTATAAAAATACCATGAAGTTAAAATATATTTTTGATTTTTTTCAGAAATAATTCTCGAAGGATTTATATTTAAATGTATAGATTTTTTTTATTTATTCTGATATAATAGTAAAAATATGAAACTAAGGAATTGACAAAGCAAACATAATTAGAGTTGGAATCAAATATTTCTCGCTTTTTAACAGAATATGCACTGAATGACTATGTTTAATAGAGATGGATTAGTAGAACTATTAAAGCAAAAATATTGTTTTTAAATTTTAAAAAGATAAATTGAAAGTACTTACAAAATCTCTCATATTGTTTTAATTTTAAATCTTTTAACATGAAACGTAAATTAAAGTCTTATGTATGTCAAAGAAAATTTTAAAAAAATATTGACTGAATAATTTGCTATTACATGAGTCCTTATAAGCGTTCAAGCATAAATAAATCAAAAACTCTTGTATAAATGATAAATAAATTTAAAGAAAGATTTTTTTTTTCTACGGCTGATTTTCTATTTCAGTATGATGAACATTCAGCTCATTCGTGATGAAATTAATCATTGATAGGAAAAATGAACAAATGGATTCTTTTTTTTTGTTAAATGTTAAAGAAATCAGTAAAATCGTATAAATGGAGTACAGTTTTAAATATATACAATAATTTAAACCAAAGAAAATAAAGAACATTTTTTTAAAAAAAATATTTTATATCAAAATGTTAATGAAGCTTTTGTAAAAATATATCAGCATGTACTTTTGCAATCAAACGAACTTTGAGCGGATGAAGAAATGAACTAATTCTTCAAAATGGAATGATATATTTATTTATTTATACAAACAATATTCCAATATTTTTTTTTGCAAATTCTTATACAATTCTTTACTTGCAGATCTGCAATTTTCTTCAGTTTTATCGAAATGAAAGAAGAATAGTAGAAAAATACAACACCTAACTATACAATTCTTTTTTAGTTTTATACGAAACTGAAATTTATGCTCATAAATCAGAGATGCTCTTTATTAGGTTAGAAATAAATGATTATATCAGCGAGTATGAAACATTATTTTTTTTTATTTGGGATTAACACTTTTTTGACAACATAAAATACATTCGTTTCTAACAGATAAAATTATTTATAAGTTTACAGAATACAATAATAGAAATTAGTTTAAAATATACATTTATATTCAAAAGGTCCTAATAACTTTTCTCCAAACTACTTAAAAGTAATGTATTTATATCAATTCAATGTGAATTCATAAGTATCATAATAGTAGTTTTGAAATAACAGTTTCAGAAGATTTTTAATATTTCTGTCAACGATTTTATTAGAGTGCTTTATTTATACATTTTTAATTCAGAAATCCAAATTTCTCTACACTTATTAACTAAAGAAAGAAGATAGAAAATATTTCCACTATCCTAACATTATTATAGATTCTTTTCCCCCAATAAGCAATAATTTGCAGAAATGGAATAAAGTTTTTAGACATTATGTGGTAATTCTTATTTTTCCAAAGAAAATTCATAAAGCAGTAGTTTCAAACATAAATTCTCATGTAAAGATACGATAAAATTTGTATACTGGAATTGATGTGGATTATGCTTTTTCACTACAAGGCAATTTAAATTTGCGGAAAATTGTTTTGTGTCAACATATTAAAAATGAAATTAATAAGAAAAAAAACAATACTTAGCATTTGTTTATAAACATTTTAGCATTACACTGATTTTAAAAATGCATAGCAATAATAATGGAATTTATAGTAAAATCAAATCAATTTTATACATTAAAAGCATCACTTTTATTTATTTTAATTCCTCATTTAAATGCTGGAAACTACGATAAGACTACTAAAGAAATAAAAAAAAAGAAAATAAGAGAATATGTTATTTACAAATTATTTTATACTTTTATTTATTCTATATGCATCAAATTATATATTTAAAAAAATATTTTATTCTGAAACGATTCAAAATTTAAATTTGAGAGAGCTGTACAGTAATTTAAAAGATTGAAAACAAATAGAAGAAAAGAGCTTTAATTTAACTTACCTTAATTACAGTTAGTAATGAAAAGGCCGCTGTAAGATATTCAGCCAAAGCATACTTTTATTTTTTTTATCATAATATATGAAAAACAAAGTCATATAAAATATTTCAAACTATTATATATTATAATTTTTGATGTTAAATTTGTTCTGTATTTACAGATCAATAATAATTCAGTGAACAATCAATATTTCCCAACATTTATTTGGAACACAAATCGAATGAAAATGTTTTAAAATCTATAATAAAGAATATATTATAGACTTTCTTAACTAATGGGGATATTTAAGATGCTAGTTCAGAAACACAAATATTCGCATATTTATCATCAAATGAATAATAACTGAAAAATCTTAAAAATGTCAAAAAAATCTTCTTCAAGATAAAAGGCTACAGTAGATTCCTTTTTGCAGGAAATATAGGGAAAAAATTTTAGGCATCTTACAGGTATTTCCTACATTTTTTCATGAGTGATATGCTGTTAAAAATTGTAAGAAAATATTTAAACATCACTTTTTAAACCTTAAGGCAAAAGAAACTGGCAGAAATTTTTTCCAAAATCTTATTATGTCATAATTTGAAACAGGCAGTATTCGACTAAGAAAAATACCTAATAAGATTCAGACTTTGGCAATTTTTAACTTGAACAAGTTTATTTAATATTATATTTTAAGAAGGTAACGATCGTTCATCAAAGATTACCAGTTATTTTATAATGGTTAAAAGTAAGCTATGAGAGTATTTTGAATGCTTTTATAAATGTTATGTGCTTCATATTAAGAACTTTTAAAGGGGATTTAAATACTTTAGACGATCACTGAAATGAACATTTCTTGGAAATCTATAAATGTCTTATATTAAAGTGTCATTCATCTCACTTTATTACCACAAAAGTGTATTTCGTAATTATTTTATTCATAGACAAAACACATGTTCGTAAACAATTGTTTGCATCCAAAGTGAAATCATTCTTTTACGAATACTTGTAAAATAACTTCCAATATATTATGAAAGAACATCGAAGACGTAAACATATCCTTGCCACACAGAGCACTAATTGTTTCCCTCTGATGAAAAGTTCGAATGGCATTCCATCTAATTGAAGAGATTAAGCCCGCTTCGAAACGGTTCTTTTTGCTTGCATAATCTCGTTCCAAATTTAACAAAATTAGTTTCTTCACTTTTGGCTCTGCCTATTTGTCGGCATTCCTTATCTAACTCTCTGCTAGGCAAAAATAGTCTTACAATAAATTAGAATTTTGGAAGGTACGCCTTTGGCAGTAATTATAATTAAAAATGCTACGAAAAGTATTAGATGAGAGACCGTATACAGCCATTGGGGTTGAGTTTCTATATTAATAAAACAGTTTAATTTCATTTATTTGAGTAGCTGAAGTGCCTTCACGGAAAGTTCTGGAGTTCATTTTCTGGCAACCAATTATTACTTCTCCACCATGAATTACAATGGAACGTTATTTTCTACAGAAAATTAAAGATGTATGAAGAGCAAAAAATAAGTTTGAAAATAAGTGGTTATGTGATAAAGGAATAAAAAGTATTAAACTGAAATTGTTACGCATATTTAAAAAATGTTTCAAAATGAAGTGTGTTTTTTTTTCTTTAAATTAACAAACATTATATAATTCGTTACTTCAGGAAAAGTTTTCACAAACTTTATTTACCTAGTTTGTGTAAACTTTTTATTTTGTTAATGCAACATTCACTAATTTATCTCGCTTTATAAGTAAACATAAACTCCTATTAATGCTTCATTTAAATTAATTTGATTTTCTCCTACTAAATGTAAATTTTGAAACTCAAACCTTAGACTCATTATTTATTAAATAACAATTAAGTACATTTAATTTCATCAATTAAGAACATTTTTTGTATACAATTTAACGATTAATTTTACTTATAATGATTTTAACTTGTGTAGTTTTGTTATGTATTTAAAATGATGTCTTTTATAAAGAAATCATTTTTATTATTATTAATGTTATTGGATTGCATTATTTATTAATAAAATAATAAAATATATTTAGTTTTTCTATAATGAAACTTAATAAATGATTAAATTGAGAAATATGAAGAATATTCAGAAAAAGAATGTATTGAGATACTTTTTGTAATGAATTTTGAGTGGTTGTAGTAAGTTAATATTTAAAATAAAATATTCTAAATATCAATATTTTGAATTTCAACAACGTATTGAATTTCAAGAAAAGCAAATTAAATTCTGTTGATAGCAATAAATAAGAAAAAAGAAAAAACGTTTTATTGCACATGTCAGAAATTATGTTTCTAAATCTGGAGGGAGCACGCATGAATCTTATTTAAGAATTTTTAAATATTTTTAAAATTATTACATCACTTTCCAAAACTTTTTAACATTTTAATTTATTAAGCTCTTATTGTAAGCTTCTTTCATACTGCAAGTACTTTACTTTTCTCATAATTTAAAGTGGAATAATTTTTTTTAAATCACTGTTTAAAATTACGCCATATCTATTTTGGCGGAAATTTTTGAAATTTAGTTGGTCATTAAGATTGGAGTCTCGAAAGCAATCATTAGTCAAAATTTTACTCCACATAAGCTGGAAAAGTAAAAGAGAGCTACAATACCTCTAGAACGCGCAGTTGAGATACACGCTGAAGGAACATAAATTCTCTCTTTTGGACGAACACAATACTATTGTCAAGCTTACACAGCTCAGTCTTTTGGCACTAGTTTTGACATTAGATTTAGGTTGTTGCTGCTTTAAGGAAAGGGATGAAATGGAATATTAAAAAGAAGATCCTAAAATTATTGGTGAGCAGAGGATTCAATAGCAAATTTTGTTTCCATGTCAAGCTCATGTATTTATTGGTGGTCTTAAGTACATTTGATTAATAAGACATAACATGCAAGATTTGCATATACCCCTTCATTTTCTGAAAATTGCTCTTTGAGTTAATATTTGTTTCGTACTATCCGAAAACTTTGAGGTTTCAAATCGAAGATTCATTTTTGGCGAAAGCTGTTTGATCATGTGCCTTTTCATTTTTTTTATAATTTTCAAATTTTACTCTTTCATTTAATGCGCTATATACACACAGCCTCAGTTAAATAGATAGTGAGATGGAATTTCAAAGAAATGTAGGAATTTTTAAATAAATCAATTTTATCATGTATGTATATATATATATATATATATATATATATATATATATATATATATAAGTAACCAATCTAAAGTTAGAAATATTACTAAATAATTTCGGAATCGCAACTAAAAATCATTTCTTATTCAAACAGAACCAAAAAAAGGAACAGGAAAAGCACCATAATATTTATAGAACGCAAATGCAGCTACTTCTAAAACACAGATGAATTGAGACAAAAGCAAAGAAACAAAGTTAATAGGAAAAAATCAAAATTAAACCAAATAAAAAAAGAATCCAGCCTAAAGACTTTTTGAAAGTTTACCCACAGGCAGGGATTCACAAAAAGGGATTTTTTTTTGTGAATGAATGCAGACTAAACAGTTTAATAACGATTCCTCGTGACCCGAAAATCCCCTGAAATTAGGCCTAAGAGATATACCATTTTAACAGATAGGAAAATGCAAAACAATAAATTAGAAGAATACATCCACTAATAAGCAAAAATACAACAATAAAATTAATACAAAGAAACCATATAATAACACTCAAATTAGTAAAGGAAACAAAAAGGAAAGAACATACGAGCAGCAGGCCAAAAATATTAAGCTTTCGGTTGTGTTTCCCGCTTTCAACATCTCCAAGCAAGCGCGTTTAAGGTAAAAAACAATTGGAGGGCTGAGCTCCATCTATTGATTTATCTAATATGCAAGGACAGGTCTATATTTATTTTAAGTAAGGGATTGATCCCGAATCATACCTTGTTTAATCAAAAAGTTGATATTGCAGTAGTTTCTGGGAAACTCATTATTAGCTCAATTTTTAATGAGTTTATTTGATGTTTCAATATAGGATTTTTGTTATTACAAATCCTTTTAATCATGTTAAATTGTGAGAAAATTAGATTTTTGAAAATTTTATATTTAGATTGGAACGATAATTGCAAAGTTTTGTTACTTTAAAGTTGAATTCATCCCTTTTATAGTAGATGGCAACTATTGTTTTATCATTAGCAGTTTCGATTCTTAAATACAGAAAAGTAGCCTCAAGTTGATTTTTATTTGTTTCTGTTAAAATTAAATCTTTTGGATAGCAATTAGTAACAATATTAGTATTGTCTAAGTTTATCAAAAGCAGGTCATCAATATACACAATTCCGGATTCTTGCCAGTTTTGGTTTTTTAATTTGGTTCAATTTTGATTTTTTCCTTTTGTATAATGATGAAAAAAATACGTGAAAAACTTGTTCATGTTCTTTGATGATCATGATGGACTCCACTGAAAATATCAAATTAAGCGAAGATTATTCAATTGAACTTGATTCGATTTTCCTAACACTATATTTAATACTCACAAAAAATCCTCAAGTCAGACGAGATACAAAGAAAATTGATTATTTTAAACATCTTCAAACATACACATTAATCGAAATGTAACATTTTTATCCGAGACATATATGATCAATTAAGATAACCGGGGAAGGAACTTGTAAATTTTTTTCCCATTCTTCGATTTAGAATGATCGTTTGTGAAGAGATATATGCATATCATTTATCTGAGAACATAATAATAGCCTCAAGGGCTCGTTAAATGATGTCTTTCTCACAAATTATATTATTAAGCAACTAATCTTAATAACGTCTCTTATAATTTCCCAGGAATGTTCCAAAAGAAACTAGGAGTAATTGTTAAAACAAGTATTTTAGATTTGGAAGAAAGAACTGAAATATAAAGAATATATTTGAAATGATAAGGAACTACTATTTATTAAATGAGAATTTATTATTTTGACTGTTTCCGACTATCTCGATTAATACATTTTTACAGTTTTTCAATAGAAATTTATTCTATTTAATGAAATATCGCTTATAATGATTCTTATTTTTTAATGGTTTCAATTTGGAGTAATTTATTATCATTCCATCACTTATTATTTTTTTTGAGAAAGAAATCCTTTTTAAAAACACAAATGGCTGAATAATAAGGAGATACCAAAAGAAAATATCTAAGTTTTAGAAATCCTCTTTGAAATGAGGATTCAATTTTGAGTAGAAAGTAGAGATCTCACTTAATTTACTTATTCAACTAAATTGTCTCTGACATATACGCTCTTCTAAATAATTGATTTAAGTGATAAGAGTTTGGTAACACAACGATTTTCTGAAATTATCATTAACAAAAAAAAAAGTTCTCAAAATAGTGCTTATCAAATCTGCCACATACAGTTGACCACAGTCAACTTTATCAATCCTTCAGATTTGTGAACAATTTTTTTTCACAATTGCGCCTTCAACATAATCGATCAAACTATACATATCATGGCTTGATTTCAGATAAATTCATTCCGCCATTTTTTTTTATTTAACGCAGTAAAATTCATCATTTTCTCCCCAATGGCTGTTTTCTAATTGTCTATCATACTTGACGTCAAACAACATCAAATAATGCAAATCAATTTTCATTCGTGAAAGAGGATATATA
>JAPMOR010117042.1:0-11769 GCA_026543865.1 Argiope aurantia
AAAAAAAAGAATGTTTGATGTCACAAAACTTTCTCATCTGTATGTGTAAGATGAAAACAGGAAAACTTTTGTTTTGCATTTTGACGTTGAATGTTTTTGCATCTAACTGATTTACTTCAATATATATTAATATCCATGTCATAACAACACATTCTTATCACACATATTTTTTGAAGAGGTCTTCATTCATGAAATTAGTTATTGAAATAAGTGAATCATCATAAGTGAAATAAGAATTTCTCAAATAAGATTTTCCAAGTTTCGAGAAAAATCTAAATGCATTTAGTTACATTTTTTAGCCAATTAATACAGCGAAATATGTCTGAAACATGAATCACCACTTTCATAATTGTCACCAATTTTCTTTAAACAAAATACTTAACTGTGGCAAAATAACATCTATTTTGATATTTCGGTGCCCCTTAATTTCAAAAAAAATTGAAATATCTTGAAAATAATCTGCACTGAGATATTCTCACTTTGATATGAAAGGTAATTGTTAAATTCAGTTCAAAAGGCATAAAGGTATAAAATTTGAAATATATAATTTATTTTTCATCATAATCCTTTATTTAAATTGTTATGAGTAATTACTGCGAGGAAATATTTGTTGGATTGTTTTTAATTATCATGTTTGACATGCAGGTTTATAATTTTAAATATTCTTAAGAGGTTTCCTTTAATCATAGAGTACGGTTTCTTGAATTGTATTTATACTTTAATCTTTATGTAACCCTGAAAAAAGGTTAAAAAACAAATTTTGATAAATATTACGGACATTTTTTAATTTAATTCTATAATAAATTTAAAGAATTTTACTCTGATAATAAGATAAACTAATATGTTTCCCTTCATTCAGATTATGTCTAATGCTCAATTATAAATTTCAAAACTAACTAATCAAGTTATTTTAATTCAAATATAAATTATATTTAAGACATACATTTCCAATCATACAATTGTTGACATTCACATTTTCATGTAATGAAAAAAAAAATATTTATTCAAGAGGAAGTAATATGAAACAAAAAATAATTCTAAAAATTATTTGAATAATTTGGAATACAGCTTTGGAAATTGAGAATATTTTTAGAAGTAATCAAGAAATATGTTCTGTTTGTTAATTCACTAATTCGCCAAGAAAGCAAAAATTAACAAAAGCAATTTTTTAGCTTATTTATTTATCGGAATTAAAAATATATAATTTTAAATTAAACAGACCTCTACTTCAATTAGATTTCATTTATGAAAAATAAATAATGATCAAGAAATTTAATTTATATTCCCTTGGTCATGTCCGGTTTGGCATACCTTTCGTTTTTCAACAAATATAATAAATGAAATTAAAAAAAACGCTATGATATTTAATTAAGTGGCATTTTATTTTAAAACAATTAATTAAAGAATACAAATTGTCTTTCTTCTGAAAGCGACGAATTAAAACTTAATACGCATATTATTTTCTAATAGCTATTCGAAGTGAAATTATGTCACAAAAAGCAAAATTAATCACTTTTAATGCAATACTATGTATATATTTTAAATTTTAATGATTTAAAAAATATTTGAATAATTAGAAATTATTACCTTTTGAATGCTATTTCATATGCGTTTAAAAATACAAAAATTAAGAAAAATGCAAATAATATTAAGAAAAGACCAATGACATTTTTTCTTCTATTAAAATTAAATATTCAGAGAAGAGATTGAATTTATTTTATTTTGATTAAATTAAAATTAACTGAAATTAAATATAGTTCCTACCTTAAAATTTAGTTTATAATGAATTTATAGCATATTGTTGTAAAAAAATGTAATTTTTAAAAAGCGTGCAAAATTAAAGCAATACATTATTTTCAGAAACATAAATTTTAGTTTAACAAATATATAATAGCAATTTATATTATAAAAATAAACATTTATGAATGGTGAATAAACGCATTTGTGAAAATTTCATTTACATCGTTTTTATTCTGTTAATTTCGTTTGACGCGGACTGCTGTAATAAATTAAAACAAAACTGTTCAACCACCTTATTCTAACTTATGATGAACTAGCCGATTAAAAATTTATATGAGTAATAAATATCTCAACATATTTCATAAAAAAATCGACATTTATAATTTTACAAGTTTCTCTCTGACAGAACGTGAATAATGTCAATAAATTAAAACGCATAACATTTCAACGAACACAAAGTGAAGATTGTAATAAATTTAACGAATTTTTGATGACAAAATACAGAAATCCAAGATAGCTCGTGTAAAGTGTGGATCTTTTTCCAATGTTTTATGTTAATAAGTATCATCTTTCTTAAATATAACAAATTTAATTAATATTTCATTCCAATTTGCACGTGATATCTCAATCCATCTGCAATCCAATGGCATATTTTTTTCAAAACTATCAATATACAGAAGGAAACAGCGAAAATACACAGGCAGAAAATCTCCTATATGTGTCTATTTCAACCGCTGCGAAATCGTAGAAGGAAACCACCTTCGTTGCGTTCCGCAGTTTGTGAAGGGAAAGTGCTGTCAAAAGATTAATGTCAATTCCTATAACTGCAGTTGAGCAATTAACAAAATACATCCTTTCAGCTCCGTCGTCAGAAGTGGAAAATTAACTAACTCTGCAAATACTGCACTTCCAGTGCTTCCAGATATGTTAAAAGCTGGATTTTAGATGTTTTTCTACAGCAGAACAATTTATCCGCGATGCCGAAATTTAAATATAAATAAAAAAAATTAATTAAAAGTAGCGCAATATTAAAATTTTTAGTAATTATTTACGCTCAATAAGTTAATAATCCTATACGAGTGCCTATTTTAACTTTAAAATGTCAAGTTTTTTTTTTTTTTATTGCTCAATTGCAGTTCCGCATATATTTTATTGCATAAGCGAGAAAAGAATTTGAAAAAAATAACAGCCATCATTTATCGAGAAAGTTTAGGTCAAATTACATTAATTTGAATTATTTTATTTCTTTGTTTGAACTAAATAAAATCAATGCTCTTGTTATTATTTTATTATCTAATAATTCAATTAACAAAAACTATAATGCCTTTACTGCTACAATGTATGAATTTCCATGGGCAGCAATTGAAAATTGCTTAATTAACAAAAAGAATGCTAAATAAAAATGTAGAAGTCGCTTGTTGTTGAAGCATTTCAAACATTCATTGTGCAATTCATGTCACATCCTTTCAATAACGAATCTCTCAAACAATAATCCTCGAGAAAGGAGCTTAAAAATACCAGATAAATATGTTTGATTCTGAAATCTTAATTATAATTATTTATACATGAAGCTAATGTCCAATAAATTCATATAAAGATCTTCAGAACCAGTATACCATGCATTTTATCACTTAAAAGTTAACATTACAACATTGAAACGTCATTTCATTAATATTGTATGACTTCAACAATCATGTGCATGAGAAATTTACTCAATTAACTGAATCTAAATGACAGAGGCTATGAATGAGAAAGATTAACTAATATTAATTCCTCTGAAGTATTTTCATTAGAATAATTCGCTGTCCCCTTGTACAGCGAACATTTACAATTAATTTCGCTTACTAAGCTAGCAGGAGATATTTGAAAATTAATCATTATTTCAGAATATTAAGTCCTTTGAGTGTTTAAATGTTTAATGTTGAACATAGATAATAGTTTTACTATTCATAATGGAAAATTCAAGAATATTATTGAATAAAGAATTATCTAAGTAATTTAAGCCGCAAGGAATATTAAAGATTTAAGGATAAATAGATATTCAAATGAATTTAATTGTATACTACCTCAACTGGAAACTGATTCGAGATTAAATGTTTGTGCAAATATATTTGTAGAAGTTTCACAGCGGATTCAGATTCTTAAATCATAAGCAGAAATTCAAATTATAACGAAGAAAAGCTGGCGTATTGCTTTTCTATCATCACCATACTAACTTATTGAATTGTCACTACAGATAGTGGTACGATTTCACCAGTTAGGCCCAATTCGAAGAAAGGAACGAATTAAATTACTTTGACTATATCGAAACTATTCTTGAAATATTCTTTGTTGTTATATTTCAAGATAAAGAAAACATCTGGATAGATTTTAAGTTTTTAAATCATTCTTTAAAATAAAAATTTTACATATTTTTAAAACATTTAAGGAGATGTAATTCAGATCAAAATAGATTCTTTGATAGCTCAAATCATTTGATAGATCTTGTTTTATGATTTTTAATAGATATTTCAAAATTATTTTTATTTATGAAACCTTATTTTGAAAACTTATTTTATAGCTCTTCTTTTAGAATTCATTTGTAGCACAATATAAGAAATAGACTTTTAGCCGCTATTGTTTTAATTATGATTTGAAATATACAAAAGAAAAAAACGTTTCTTAATTTTTTTTTCCTTCCGCTAAACTCTATTCCGTTATATTTTTAAATAACTTCTGAATTTGTCTAAAAATTTTATAAATTATTTTGAAACTCAGGAAAAAAAACATTCATACAACATTTAAAAATATATTAATAGAACCCATCCGTTTAAAGAAATTCATATAAAAATAATAAAAGAGTAATTTCTATAAGCATATTTTCTATTTCTGATTTTACATGACTTTCAGTATCTTAATATTCAAAACAAAATCCTTTAAATGTATTATACATAAAACAAACCCAAACTTTACCACCTTCTATATTGTAGCTTTTTATGTAAATGAAACAAATGCCAGCTTCTTATGCTGCACTTTCGAAGCCACCACGGAAAGTTGTGAACATTTAAAAGTATGAGCCCCGTTCGAAGGAAGAACATATGCTTTCTCTGATCAAATGAGCATTATAGAGTATAAATAATTTCATTATTTTGAAGGAAATAAATCATATAAATGATGAATATGTGTTTTTTCATTTTATACACATAAGCATATTAATCAGAGTAGAAACAATTTAAATTTCCCTGGTCTTATTTGCGATTTACAATAATTTAAGTAACGCATCGAAGCATTAAATCCATATTATGCTTAAGAAAATGATTTTGCGAGTTTCTAGAATAATTACAAAAAAAATTTAAAAATATATTTGTTTAATTCAAAAAATGAAAATCTTGCTCTTAATTGAATGGAAATAGATATATTACATCTTCAGAAGTGATACTTCTATAATGTTCTTAAAGTGCGGTTTATTTAAAAATGCTTTAAGAACCATAGAAAAATATTTCTTCTCCATCTGCATTTACATATTATTCAGTATGAATATTTAATAAGGGTGTATGCTTAGCGTATTTTTTAAATTTTTACGCCGTGAAACATTTATGCATATATTTATTGGAGTTTAGTAAGCAATTCGTAATTAAAATTAATACTTTGAGACATTTCAATTGTTACAAATTACAGCATAAATCTTAGTAGCTTTATATTCAGGATATTCAAAACTTCTGAAGTTTCTTATTTTTATTTTTCTAAAATCGTTCCATATTGCATACATTTGTAAGCATAAAGGTACCAAAATAATGGGAATTTGTATAAGCAAGGAAGAAATTAATATTTTTGGTTGTTAACGATATGTAAATAGATTATTTTCTTTCTAAAGTATATTTTTACTTAAGATCCAGACAGATAAAAGTTTTTCACTTTTTTATGTGTATTTTTACTAAGGACACAGGTAAATATATATATATATATATATATATATAGAGAGAGAGAGAGAGAGAGAGAGAGAGAGAAATCCAAAATAAAGATCCAAAAATGAATTGAATTAATATTAAATTTTTAACTAAACCATAACTAGATTTATTGTTATTCGAGTGTTAGGTTTCCATCTCTTAATTTTTAATTTTATATTGAAAAACTGTTTAATCAGTCTGAGTTATCTTTGCAATCAAAACTAATTGCCTTTCTTTGAATATAAATCATGCAAAATTAAAGAAGAAATGCTTATTAGATAATATAAATACCACGAGTAAATCCTGTTCTATTACAGATTTCTTGTTTTAATCCGTTTTAAAATATTCATTGTGAAAAATCATTTGTAATCAGACATTATAATGGGATTCCGAATCAATAATATGAATAAAATATTCAAAAATATATAAATATTAACACCATTAATTTAGAAAAAAGTTGTAAAGAGCTTAGTATAAGAGTATTTATTTACTAATAATCCTAAATTCTATTATGATTCTTAATATATATTATTTATAAATCATTCGAAATTGTGTAGATATAAATATATAAATCAGAAAGTAATTTTAGAAGAAAGTGATATGAAACAATGTAATAATGAATTCATTAAGAATACTTTATATTTCGGATTTCTTATAATTTCCGGAATCTTATATACAGAGCAAACTCTTGCAAATCTGTTGGATTAGAAATCAAAGCAAATGCTTCTTTTTCATGCAGCACTGCTTTTGATATTAATGAGATATTCTTCCGTTCATTTTGTTGAGTATTAGAAACCATCCAAAAAGCCTCTAAATATTCAAAAGGCAAAATCTCCTTCAAAAGAATAGTATTTGCTTAATCTGATTATGCAAACAATCGGTGATTTAAAGTCTCACTATTTTCGAAATGAAACAGACCGAATAAATAATGGCAACGCATTGCGTATGCGTTTTTTACATAAGCTACTCATTAATCAATGCTAAATTATCATAAATCCTTATTTTGTATTTATCATTTTCCACACCTCTTGTACTAAATAGGTGCTTTTAAAAACGTTTCCAAATTAAAGTTAGTAAAAAATATCCAACTTTTCTCCATCACAGCTTTAATGTAAAGAATAAGCGTTACGCTAAAGAGCTTAAGAAATACATTTCTGTTTAATTTAGGTAGGAAATATTTTTACGCTGGATTGCAGAAAGCTTTTGAAATGAATGGAAGAATTATATTTTGAGAAAAAGTTCTTTCTATAATGATCTCAAATCCAAGCATTATTTTGAATAGTTTAAAAGACATTTAAAACATCATTTGTGCTATCTACATCTGAAAAGAGATTTTACACTTTTGAAACAGATTAGGCAGAATAAGAAACTCATCAGTAAAGAAAGCAGACAAGGAAAAAGTAATCAAAGAGAAGATACTGAAAATTATTCTAAGAAGAAGTTAATTGCATTTGTACATAAGTTGAGAAGATGTATCGAAATATGTGTGGCAAGATTAACAACGATTATATACATTAAAGCAAAATAAAATTAAAAAATTCTGAATCTCCTTATTTTCTAGTGCTTTTGATATAAACAGTTTGCTTTTTTAATGGTTTTTCATTTTTATAATGAAGGAAATTTTGATTTGCTTCATGGTTGATGGAAATTTGTTTAATCTTATAATTTTCATTTGCGATATGTTTTTTAGTTTTAACAAAATTTAGTTGAAAATTCATCGACTACTTTCTAAATGTTGATTTCATACAAAAGGTCACAATAATCATATGTGATTATGAAAAAATTGGCTTTCAACATTTCATACTATTTGTTATAATTAAGTACAAATTATAATTAATAATAAAAATTATAAATAATAAATATAAAAAATGAAATTTGTTCTTTAAAAACGATTTCTCTTAAACATATATTTATCTTTTCCATTGCATTTTGTTTACAATTTCTCAATATAATATTGTTTAAGCAAACTTCCTAACAATATTGCATTTCAATTTGAACACAATACTATATTAGAAAAGAATAAAAATTGCGAATTAATAGTAGTACCATACCAATCGCTCCATTATATCATATAATAATGAACTGGTGCTTTGCATATTTTTATCTGAGACTCGATATACCTCAAAGAATTAAAAAATAGAAATGCAGGAAGAGGAAAAAAATTACAATAATCATTTCATGGAATGTGGAAACGAGCATCATCTCTTACTTTTACAAATATTTATTTATTTATTTATTTATTTCATTACAGATTCAATCAACCTCTATGAGACATTGGCAAATCATTTTCTATCTAATATCTGAGACTTTGTTTCGCAACTTTTTTGCCTTCCCATGGACACGACAACAACATTACAAATTCATGATTATTTGCACATATATAACTGATAAAGAACCTGAAAAATATGCATACATTTCTCAGATTTCTCCTTGAATTTATTTTTAAAAAAATAAGTTAGATAAAATTTTCCATTTTATTTTTTACATTTTTTATTTGAATGTCAAACAATAAAGACAGGAAATTTCCTTCGCTTAAAATGAATATTTCTTCTCATAAGCAAGGCGAAAATTAAAAATTTCTTAAATTTAGGAAAATATTTTGCATTCTGTTTCTTCATAATACAACAATAAGACGAGTACAATTATGCAGCAATCATCTTTTTTTTTTTCTTTTCTAAATATGTTAGGTTTAAACAAAGCATTCAACAAATATCAGAAATGTAAGGAAGTTTATTTTTACAGAAAATTGAGTTTCTGCATCTTTCTTGAAACATTGAAATTCTTTAATTTTTCACTATTTAAAGCTTTTTCAATTGAAAAATACATCAATTTTTATGGCTTTAACTCTGAAATTATATTTTGTAATAATTTCTGAAATTTAAATTCAACTTATGATTAAAAGTTTTCAGGTTCTTCCGGTAAAAAAATGCATTTATTGCAGTATCTTGAAGGTATAGGGAATTATTTCAAAATTTTTAATATTTATATTTTTAAAATGATAGACGATATTTTCACTAAGAAACAGTCACTCTATAAAGCTTAACATAGCCATTGACTGGCATCATATTATATGTCTTGCTTTCTGTAGGAGAAAGTAGAATAGGGTACAAAGAACTACATCATTTTTCTCAGAGAAGTGATATTGGACAAAAGAGAAATCGTTATTGCTTATGGGACAAAAATAGATCTGTTCCTCTGTCAAAAATATAAAGTGTGGAAATCCGCAAAAACTAGTAATGGTAGGTATTATTTTATCTTCAATGTAAATTTTCAGTAATTTTAAAGCAAATATCGAGCCAAGTATTTTATTATTTTGTGAATTAATTTTAATATACCACTTTTTTAATATGCTATAAAGGTCACGTTAATCGTTTAGTGTTGTAAATATTGAATAATCTTAAATATTATTATTATTATTATTATTATGAAGTTATGCAAGCAGTGGAAAAAGAATATTTTACGATTTCAAAATTTCTGTCATAATTTAAATATACGAAGCAGAGAATGAACAAAAGGAAAATAAATGTTTTAAACCACAGACAGTTTTAAATAGTAAAGTAAAGCACAATCTTGTATTTAAAAAACAATTGAAGAGATTACTTTGTATTCGAACATATCACTAAATCCTGTTTTTTATAATATAACAAAATGTATATTTTATAAAAAGTAATAAAATTCTACTTTTATCTAAATAAGTAAGTTGCAATTACATTTATAAAATGCCATTCTAATTTTAATTGATATAATATTAAAAAATGTTGGTATATGAAGTTTAGGAATGCAATTTATCTATTTTGATGCTTTAAAGTCATCCATTAAAAGTTGCCTAGCGTCATAAAAATATCTTGTCCAGAAAACTTAATTTTACATAATAATGTTCATGACATCCTAATCCAGATACAAGAAAGTTCAAAATTAGATATTGAAGACAATTTTTGGACCATCATATGGACAATCTTACATTTTCGAAAGGGTAACATATATTGAGCGTCAATCTAATTATTAGATGAATTTTTGCAACTCAGTTTCTGGAAGGGATTCCGAAGTTCACGTCGGAGCTTCTCTTATAATTAAAATATTACTGTTAAATTTTAATTTTAATTTCTATTCAAAGCACAAAGATCAGTTTTCACTCAAGGGATATCATTATTAATAAAAATAAAAACCTATTAAATAATATTTCTCAAAAATTAAATACATGTCTTTTCAAATGTCCTCTCGTGAGGGATCCATCAAGTGAAAAATTTACAATTCGCTGTAGGTTAATATCACAATTAAGGCAGAAATTCCAAAAAAGCATATAAATGAAATGTGGACATCTCTATTCGGACAGCTGACAAATATTTAAATTTATTAATGAGCGCACATAGATCGTCTTCTACTGGGAAACTATCTTCAAAGAATGCAATAACTACAAATCGAAATTAATTTTACTAAAGCATCGATAATATTGTATTAAATGTGAGGAGAATTTAAATTGTCAATTCTTTACAGTTTCTCACAATCAATTTCATCGGAGTTTTGTCATCAACACACTTCATGCTATTAGGATAAATCATTCAATATGGCGTCTGCAAAGTGACAGCAATCACCAATTCATTAAGGAAAAGCCAAAAACGCGATAACATTCAACAAATCATAACCGACAGGATTTAAAATGTAGCGCAGATATTTGAGGTAGCTTCATGATAAATTGATGTGTAACCCTGCAATCTTTAATTATAATAATACCCATTTTTGAGGCTTTTTAAAACTAAAAATTATTTTTATATACTTTTAAAGAACGATGAAGAAAATGTTATGTATTTACAAAAAATTTGTATCGTCGTTAAAGAATTTAGCCAAAATTTGATGTAGATCAGTTTAGAATTATGTAGCTAGTTCATTGGAATTTAGAGCTATTATGTTTACGTATTTAAAAGAGCAGAAACAGAAAAATATACGTAACTACAAAAATATTTTTTTAATATCAGGAAATAAGAGATCAAAGATTTATCGAAATCTCTAAGGTGAAAATTTTCACTATTGCTAGGTTTCCCTGATATATATTTCATATAATAGAAAATCCAAACGACATTCATTTTTAAACATTTTTTTCGCTCTCAGTTGAAATTTTCATCAAATAAAAATGCTCCTGGCATAATTTTTCAAAATAAAATTCTGTTCAACAACAGAATTGTAAATTGCGTAAAAGGTCCAATTCCTGCGGATCTGACGAAATCGACGATAAACATGTCAGACAAATCTAATAATTAATTTTTGCTTTTATTTTATAAGCATCAATTTTAAAAAATCATCATGTAGCAAATATATGGAAACAAAGTCATTTTTATTACTATTTTAAAATAATTTTTTTATCCATTGCTTGGACTAGAGAAAGAGTTTTCAAAGAATGAAAATAATGAGAAGAGTGAAAGTTCAAATGTGAAAGTTTCATATATTTAAATTCAAAATTTCCTCACATTACGTTATGCAAATTTGTAGATATTCTAGTAGATATGAAAGATTAAGAAAACTTTCAATGTCAAATTAAATAAGCTTCAATGTCATGTTGTTCTTTAGTTTGACGAAACGCATTTGAAATAATTTTAAGAGGGTTTGTTCAAAATTTGTGAAGAAAAGTCTGCACCCGATTGCAAAGAATGTATAGATGAGTATTTCATGTCCTTCGACAAGCGTAAGGCTCGTATGCCTCTGTAGATCCATTTTCCCTATAATCTATCTGAACTTCTTCTCAATTGTATGGAAATGTCAATGGGCAAATTTTGATCCCAGCAATCAACACATTGCTGCAGTTCAGAAAATATATGAAAATAAATGAAACTTTGCATGGTTGGGTGACTATAGTTAGAGAATCAGGACTATCCCTAAAGAGATACTATATAAACAATTGGTTAAGAGAAGGCAACACAAGCTATTGTAATAAATATGGTACACCTAATTTCATTTTTTTTACACATACGTATAAAGATATATTGAGATTTTCTGTTCAAAATAATCTGAAATTCATTTGAAATTCTTATAATAATTGTAACAGAAATTCAAGTGAAAACTAAATATGAAATATATATATATATATATATATATATATATATATATATAT
>JAPMOR010117042.1:27125-52596 GCA_026543865.1 Argiope aurantia
TCGTGATTGTTTCAAACCAGTTTAAACTGTTTAATGACTTAAATTAATTAAGACTAATAATGAATTAAAAAATAATGATGTTCTCAAATGATAACTTGAAATTCGCTATCGTAGATTTCATTTTAATTCTTTTTTATTGTTTTTGTTATTAACTCAATTGAAGTTCGGCATATCTTTTATTATATAGGGGAAAAAAAGATGGCAAAAAAATAGCAGCCAACATTTATCCTGAATGTTTAAATTAAGTTTAATTAATTAACATTTTTTATTTCGTTTTTCAAACTAAATTGTATCATGTCAATGCTCTTGTTATTATTTTTTATTGCCTTATAAGAAAATTAATGAAAATTACAACGCCTGTACAACTACAATGTTTGAATTGCCACTGGCGGAAATTGAAAAATGTTTAATTTACATAAAGAAGGTTCAGTTTGAATGTCTGATAGACATCGGACTCAACCACAGTTCCCGCCAATGTTGCTGTTGCGGCGGTCCAGTCATTCAGTTTTATGGTTTAAATCCGTGTGCCTTCGTGGAGGGTCGGAGAGTTAGAGGGTTGATTTACATAAAGGTGTAATAAAAATATCGAAGTCGCTTTTTAACTGAAAACTGAAGCATTTCAAACCTTCATCACACAATTAATATCGCATCCGTTCAATGAAGAATTACTCAAATAATAATCTTAGAGAAAGACGCTTAATAATACCAGATAAATTTTACGTAAATGAATGCTTGATTCTGAAATCTTAATTATACATGAAGCTAATGTCTCATAAATTCATATAAAGATCTTCAGGACCAATAAACTATGTATTTTATCTCTTAGAAGCTAACATTACAACCTTGGAGTGTCATTTGATTAACATTGTATGTCCTCAACAATCATATGTATGAGAAATTTATTCAATTAATTGAATCAAAATGAAAGAAACTATGAATGAGAGAGATTTTACTATGCATATTAGTTTCTCCGAAGTATTTTCATTAGAACAGTTAACTGTCCTTTGTACAGCGAACACTTACAATTAATTTCACTTACTAAACTAGCAGACGATCTTTGAAAATTAATCATTACTTCAGAACATTAATTCCTTCGTGTATTTCAATATTTAGTGCTCAACAGAGTAATATTTTGTGCATCTTTCTTTACCAATCGTCTTACTATTCTAAGTTGAATGGAAAATTGAAGAATAATATTAAATAAAGAATTGTCTAAGTAATTTAATCCCTAAGGAATACTAGAGATTTAAGGATGAATAGAGATTTAAAAGAATTTAATTGTTTACTACTTCAACTAGAGACGCATCGAGATTAAATGTTCTTGAAAATGTATTTGTAAAAGCTTGACAGTTGATTCAGATCCTAAAATCATAAGCATAATATCAAATTATAACGAAACAAAACTTATATATCACTTTTTTTCTATTAGCAATGTGGCGGATTGGGAATCAAAAGGTTTCGTGTTCAAATTACGCCCGGGTCACCAATGTGGCGGATTGGGATTGGGCCAGGATAGAATCTGGGACCTTGTGGTTCGCAACCATGTAACATGACCACAATACAAAAGCAATTGCTCGTGTAGCGTAGCTGTTAACTGGCTTATAAACTTTCACTACAGCATCATACTGATATACTAAAATGCCGCTACATATAGTGATGCGATTTCACTAGTCCTGGCCAGTTCGACAGAAGGAATGCTTTAAAATGTCTTGATTGTATCGAAACTATTCTTGAAACATTCTTTGTTGTCATATTTTAACCTAATGAATACACCTGCCTAGACTGTTTGGTTTTTTAATCATTCTTTAAAACTAAACTCATACATATATTTAAAACATTTAAGAAGATATAAATCTAAGCAAAGCAGATAATTTGGTTGCTCAAATCATTTGTTAGATTTTTGTCCAAAGATTTTTCATAGATATTTCAAAATTATTTTTAATAATATAATCTTATTTTATAAACTTATTTTATTGCCCTGCTTTCAGAATTAACTGCACAAAATAAGAAATAGACTATTAGCAACTATTTTTTAATGTAATTTGAAATATACTTCAGAGAAAGTAGTCGCTAAACAATACTCCATTATTTTCCAAGCAATTTTAAAAATTATTTAAATTATAATTTATTTTAAATCTCTGAATAAATAGCATTCTTACAATATTTAAAAATACACTAATATAACCCAGACGATTTCGAAAGAATATTTCAATATGATTTTCTATTTCTGATTTTACCAAACTTCATGTTTTATAATATTTATGGTAAAATCCTTTAAATGAATTACACATGCAGCAAACTCGACATTTACTACCTTCAATATTACTGCCTTATATATAAATGAAACAAATATCTGCTTCTTGTGTTGCACATTCGAAACCACCCCGGAAAGCTCTGAATATTTAAAAGTATCAGCCCCGTTAGAAGGAAGAACATGCGCTTTCTCATATGAAATGAGCATTGGGCAATATAAACAATCTCATTATTTTGAAGGAAACAAATCTTATAAATAATGAATCTGGAACCTATATTTTATTTGTACAATCATATTAATCAGTGCAGAAATAACTTGAATTTTCATGATCTTTTTTACGATTTACAATAATTGCAGTAACGCATTGGTGCATTTAAATGCATGTTATGGTTAGGAAAATGATTTAGCGAATTTCTAAAAGTGCTAAAACAAACTTCAAAAATGCATTTGTTTAATTCATAAAATAAAAAAATCTTACTCTTAATTGGATGGAAATAGATATATTACATCTTCAGAACTGATAATTCGATCATGTTTTTAAAGTGCAGTTTATTTAAAAAGGGTTTAAGAACCATAAAAAAAATTTCCATCGGCATTTATATATTATTCAGTATGAATGTTTAATCACGGGATATGCTTAGTGCATTTTTAAACTTTTTTATGCCATGAAATATTTATTCATATATTTATTGCAATTTGTAAGCAATTCACAATTAAAATGTCTACTTTGTGAGACCTCATTTGTTACATATTACAACATAAAAGTAGCTTTATATTTAGGATAGTTCAAAACTTCTGAAGTTTCTTATTTTTATTTTTTCTAAAATCTTTCCGTATTGCTATATGTTTGTAAGCAGAAAGGTACAAAAATAAGCAGAATTTGTATAAGCAAGAAAGAAAGTAATATTTGGGGTTGCTGAGGATATGTTAATAAATTATTTCCTTTCAAAATGTATTCTCACTAAGAACACGGAGATATATAAATTATTCACTTTTTAAAGTATATTTTTACTAAGGAACCCATAAAATATATACATCCTTTAAAAACATAATATGTCATTTGTTACTATTTATTAAAGCAAAAAAAATAATAATTTTCAATTATAATGATGATGTTTAAAGGATAAAGAGCCCCAAAATGAATTGAATTATTATTCAATTTATAACTAAGCCATAATTAGATTAATTTTTATTCAAGAGTGTTAGGTTTCCTTCTTTTAGTTTTTAATTTAATATTGAAAATTGATTAAGTAGTCTGCGATAACTTCGCAATTAACTTTAATTGCCTTTCATACAAAACTAAAGAAATATTTATCATATAATTTAAATACCACAAATAAATTCTATGTATTTCTTGTTTTAATCTGTTTTAAAATATTCATTTTCAAAAGTCATTTGTAATTACACATTATATTGAAGTTCTGAATAAATAATATGAATAAAATATTCAAAAATATATAAACATTAACTCTATTAATTTAGAAAAATATCTATAAGGAGATAAGTATAAGAGTATTTATTTACAAATTATGATTCTGAATAAATAATATTCATAAATCGCTCCAGGTTGTATAGATATAAATATATAAATAAAAAATAATTTTAGAAGAAAACAATAATATAATAATAAATTCAATTAATTCTTTCTATTTCTGATTTCTTAAAATTTCCAGCATCATTACAAACAGAGCAAAATCGTGCAACTCTGTTGGATTAGAAATCAAAGCAAATCTTCTTTTTCATGAAACATTGCTTTTGATGTTAATGAGATATTTTTCTGTTTCTTTTACTGAGTATTAGAAACCACCTAAAAGGCTCTAAGTATTCAAAAGTCTTATCTTTAAAAAAATATCTTTCTAAAGAATAGTATTTGCCTAATCTGATTACGCGAGCATTCGGAGATTTAAACAGTTTCATTATTTTCGAAATGAAACAAACCGAATAAATAATGACTATACATTTTTATGCTTTTTTTTACATAAGCTACTCATTAATCAATGCTAAGTTATCATATATCCTTCTTTTGTATTTACCATTCTCAACACCTCGCGTACTGAATGTTACTTTAAAATGTGTTTCCAAATTAAGGTTAGTAAAAAATATCTATAGTTTCTCCTTCACAGCTCTCAATGTGAAAAAGAAGCGTTATTCTAAAGAGCTTAAGAGATACATTTGTGTTTGATTTAGGAGGGAATCATTTTTACAATGGATTGCAGAACGCTTCTAAATGAATAGAAAAATTATATTTTGAGTGAAAGTTCTTACTGTAATGATCTCAAAACAAAAACATCATTTTGAAAGGTTTAAAAGGCATATTAAAATATCATTTGTTCTTATCTACATTTGACGAGAGATTTTACACATATGGAACAGATTAGTCAGAATCTTTCTGTTATTTTTTGTTGCTTTTTTATAATTTTTGTTTTTTTCGTTTATTTCTGTTACATTAAATAATGCCCCGAACAACTAAGATAAATCGATACTTAAACTGGAATTATTTACTGCAGTTTGAAACCTTATATTAAATAAATAATTTTACTTCTCATCTTCCGAAAATCTATCATTTAACTTTCATTTATTTTGTGGTTTTGATATTCATAACAAATTATAATTTTCTTAAGAAAAGAATTAATAATTTATTTTACTAATCCCCAAAACCATGGTTAATTTGCTGTTTCTTGTGTTATTATATAGCTTATATAATAACATAATTATAAATAACATTATATAACAACATTTTTATGTTATTATGTTATTTTTATTATATTTAAATTCAATTTACTTTCAGTCTATATTTTCATTTTTGAAGTAAAGCTATATCACAAAAATTCTAGTCTTCTAACAATTATACAATTTTCTGAAAATGAAACACGTTTTTCTAAACTAGAAGGCTATGAATTAATGAGAATTCTATCTAAAAAATTCGTCTCAGGGATAAATAGCCCTGCATAGTCTTATCAGTAACATTTTCAGTAGTATCCTAACGATAATGGAGATAAAAAAAATCATTAATAGTAACCAATAAAAACAAACTATTTTCAGTAATAAAAAATATCTCCATTTTGAAAATTTAATGCTTTAACATAATGTAAAAACATAAAACTTGATATCAACTAAATATTGATGCATCGAATAAAGTCTTTTTTACTGATCTATTTATAATATGATAATAATAAATATGATAAATAATTTGCAACTCTCTAAAACATAGATCCTATTCCTTCATTTCTAGAATCTGTTAAGAATCCATGCGAATCTCTTTTTTTACCGGTGTCATGAACTTTGAAAATATATAGAGTTATAGATTCATGACAGTATAAAGACAGTGTACTGAATAAGTTTAAATAATTTGTTAATTTCAACCTCGAAACATACGCATGAAAAGATCCGGAGTCAAATATGCCCAAATGGTAAACTTAATGCGTTATTTCTAGCAAAAACTTTCAAAACATTGTTTTGAATTTCACTCAACATTCAAATATATTCAGAAAATAAATTAATATTTTGAAAAACTGATGTTATTTTGTGCATATAATTAATATCATAATATTATAAACACGCTCAAATTTATCCAGATGCATCTCAGTAACGAGTATAATTCATTGCTGATCATTTGGGTATTTTGATAAGATCATTTTGATTAAAATGCTATCTTTCTGAATACAAAATAGTCTTATTTTGATTATTTTCAAAAATTATAAGAGAATCAATACATTATCTTTACCTTTTCTATGCGAAAACTGTTTTTATTCATTTTCTTGATTTCTAGAAGGAAAATATTTCTATCACTAAAATTAATATTCCAGTAAAATTAAAAAAAATTTGAATTTAGAAAAATGAAAATATGAAAATTATTACAGTTGAATTAGCTGTTTTTAATAAAAATGCGATCTCCTTTTAAAATTATTTATTTTTTGTATGTTCCCTTCTAACAACCAAGGTACCCAATCACATGCGTTATGAATCGCCAAAAGGGCGAATTAAATGTTCAACCACATCAAACGCTCCATTAGCGCAAATAATAGCGAACTGATGCTTCACAAAAGGCGAAATTTTCGTTTCAGTTTCAGTGTACCTCAAGGAATTAAACGTGTGTAGAAAAAAATTGGAATAATCGTTTTATGAAAGATAGAAATTTGCATCTTTTCTTGCTTTAGAAGTTATTTCCATTTTTAACGGCGTATACCGCACCATCTTTCTTTTTTTTTTTTTTCACTTTTTTTTACTACAGTCACATAATTATTCAAGCATGTATCCACGGTTCGTAAAGAAGCTAGAAGCTGCGCATTTATCAACTTTCCCTTAAATTTTATGCTACTAGAAAAAGAAGATAAAGTCTTTCGTTTCCGAATGAACTTTTAGAATCTTTGTTTTTACAAATAAGACAGACAGGAAATTGAAGTTTACTTCTTTCAAGCATAATAATTCTTTCTCGAATCAGACGAAGGTTATTACAATTGTGTGAATTCTATAAAATGTGTTTGAGCTTTGTGTTAAATTAATTTAAAAATAAATTAAGTAGAAAAAAATCAAATTATTTTCTTTTGTTATACGCTTTATGAACAAAATATATAACATTACAATAATCTTTACTTTACCAAAAAAATTCTAATTTCCAACATGTTTACATAATTTAATTTTTTCCTAGTATTAATGAATAAAATTATCTTATTTTTATATTGATATTTTATATCCTATCTTTTAAATATAGTCAAGGATTTATAACTTTCTATTTGAATTTTGGGGCATTTCAATTTTTCTTGTTCCGGAAAACATTTTCTATAATTCTTCCATGAAAATTACAAGAAAACATATCATTTTATTTTTAATGTATATAGAACTCGCTAAAAATGAATGCGTTTTCGAACAAAATACATTTGGTAAAAATAAAAATGCCTTTTATGAGTTGAACCCATCCTATGAACAATATTATTATAGAATACTATTGTAATTATATTATAAAATATTATTGTAATTCTCTAATCACGTTTTTACCTTTATAAGTGCATAATTTCTTCTTTTTAAATATTCTATTTTTTTACCTTTCTTCTTTATAATAAAGGTTTTATGATGAAAGACATATGATGTATTTCACTATATAAAACAGGTTAATATTAGGATTATTATGCAAGTTTTATAAGACTAATACAATTTGAAATATTTAAAGATGTAGATTGGAGCTATCTTCCCTTTTAAAGGAAGCAGAATGCCATTTTTACCTTTTCTTTTATTATTAAATCATATGGATTCTCAATCAGAAGCAGAATCCTTCTTTATATCAAAGGGCTCTAAAAATGAGTACTTATGAGGAAAATAAATTCACCGCTAATATCAGAAGATTGCTTTTCATTGCAAGTGCATAAAAATAAATGAACTTAAATCTCCCCTCCCCCTCTAAAAATTATCCTCAAACTTTCATTCTACAGCATATAATAGTATTTAACGTTGTGCTAAATTTGTTAAGCATTTGTTTCTGCAAGTTACTTTTACTATTTACTTCTGTCAAAAGAAGGAAGTAAAGACAAAAAAATGTAAAAATAAATATCATTTTCGATCGTAACTATAAATTTCATTAGAATTTCTAAATGGAGTGTTGGCGAATAATGAAAATTCTTTGAACTAAGTGCATTAATAGAATAAGCTTTTTAAAAAGTTATTGAATATAAACCATTGATTAAAAGCAATAAAAAATCATAGAAATTGTTCAAAATTTGAATAATTAAATGTGCCACCAACAAATCTAAATTATATTTACATATACCATTTTTGGATATTTTCAATTATTTTTAAGAATTGAAATCACAAATTAATAGATATTATTAATATAATAATTTTTAGTTTATAGAAGGACGAAATAATGAAATATTCTTTTAAGATGGGATTTTGGAAGGGAAACGGGGAAGTACATCTCCGTCATTGAAAATCAAAAATGAAATGTATAGATATTTCTTTGCTTTACTTATTCCCGTTTTCGTCATTGATAATCAATGTAGAACATGTTTGGAGGTAATTCAGCATGGGGTTACTCTACATACAAAGTTATCAGAGGAAAAGAATAAGTTCTGTAGGAGTTATGAACATCTAATATTTAGTCATACAGCAACTATAAGTTTATATGAAGATAAATTTATAATGTATACAACAAATTAAAAGCTTGTAATTATTTATTTCTTTTTATTTTCTCTGTAAGGGTTTGGCGTTTAATTAATTCATTGTATTGGAGCTCTATAGGCCAAACCGTTTGACCTACAGCTACCAAATTTGGTATAAATACAAATTTGGCATATAGTATATATAAGACGGAGAGTTTGAATATTCACCTCGCTTTTTTGCAATTTTAATTAAAATTTTAATTAATTAAAATTTTAGATGGATTTGATCGTTTTTTCACAATAACTAGCAAAAATATTATTACAAAAGAATCAATTGTTTGCAATTTGAAAATTTAAAAAAATCGCCTTTTTAATTATAAAATTTAATACTGGTGCAAATTTTTCCTGAGTTTTTGCAGTTTTTTAAATATATATTTTTGCCTAATTGTCAAAAATAAATTGTACTATTACCCTCAAATTCGAACCGTTTTTATTGTTTCATCAGATGTTTAATCGAGTGACTTTTTTCATTGTTGTATATTGAAAAAGAAGAATTCTGTTTAATATCCTTATAGTTTAAAAGACGAATAAAGGCGTGAAATTAGGTGAAAAATCGTTCATGGTAGACAAACCGAACATTTATATTTTTGATATAATGTCATTAAGTTTTAAATAATAACATAATGTTTTGACATGATGTAATTGTCAATTTCAATATAATGTCATTGAGCTGGTTTTCATTAGAAAGGTTCATGCACAAAATAAACAGAATTTATTAAAGCAATTAAAATAACATGTTGTTGATTTCATACTATTTCGTGGAACATGGACAAGAAATTAAATCTAAACGATTTTCTTGGAATTAAATTCAAGCAATATTTCCAGCAAATCAGCTGGTTCCGTGAGAATTATTAGAAAAATTGCAATACATCTGACTATTTTCTGATAGCTATCAGTATTTACTACAAACATTTGGAGTGAAGAAAATTAACTCTCACTTCCTCACATTTGTTTCAAGCAATGATGTGCTACAACAGTAAAATAGTTAATGGTCTTGGCTCCTCCATTTATGGCTACTACTTTCAATTTTTTGAAATACCTGCAGAACGGTAAATCTTGAAACATTTCTTTTCTTTATAAAAACAGGTGGTTCGAAACATTTGAAAAGTATAAATGTATAAAAATTGTAATATAAAGGCAAGACTTTTAATATAATATTTGATTTGATTTATCATTAGCAATCTTTGCATGGATATTCTTATTGCGCTATCATTAAGAGCTGCCATCTTTAATAACTAGATTGATTTTCATATATATTTTTATTTTTATTTTTTCAATTTCATATTTTTGTCATTCATATTTTGTCAAACTTATTTAAATTCAATCTATAATTGAGATTTTTACAATTAATACTTAAAATCGAATAACAGAAATTTTACATTTTTCAATAAATTTTGAAAAATTTTCCCATTATCTTAGATAAGCTAATTACTTTTCTCTTGAATTTAGAATAAATTTAGTATTTGTGATGGCGGATTTTAAAACTACTAAATGAATTCATGATGTTTAAAAAATACACATTAGACACGCAGTGATTGATCTTCTGGGACAATAAAGAGAAAAGCGGTTATAATATGAAAAAAATAAGAAGAAATTAAAGAAAGGCAAAAAAATAATTCGGAATTGGGTTTGATTAATAAGTAATTCATTTCTGAGAAATTAGAAATATTTTTATCAGAAGAATGTTATTTTTTTCTTATGATTTATTGGTGCGCTAAGGAAACAAAAGTTATCAAAATGAATTTTTTAGCTTATTTTCCTAAAAGCGAAAAAAAGTTAAATTTGAGAATTATTAATCTTTCATTTCAATTGCTTTCACTGAGGAAAGGACAAATTACTGCTAAAAAAGTTAATTGTAATTCCATGGATATGCCATAAAAGTGATTGATTTGTTTTATATGCAATTAATAAAAGAAAGTAAAGTGAATAATGTGATATTTAATTAAATGAGAATTTTATTTTAGCACCATTAATCAAAAAGATAAAGTTCTCTTCCTCTCTTTTCTGAACTTATAGTATTAGTATTTAATATTCAAGTAATTTCTTGAAAGATATTCGATGAAACATCTTTGTATATAAAGATACAGATAGCAATTTAAAAAATTCAATTACATTTTATTTGATGTATTGAATAAAATAGTTGTAAATCAAAATAGTCAATAACATATTTTTAAATATGTAGAAACAGAACATAATGTCAAATAAAAACATAACATAAAACCATGCTGAAATGAACACATTAAAATTTTAATGTAAGAGGTATTATTTTACAGAGAATACGCATTAGCAACTTCCTTTACAAGTTAGTATTTGTTATGAAGAGTAAATTCTTATAAATACCAATTATGAAGAGCATGTTATGAAGAGCACATTCTTATAAATACCAATATTAGTTCAATTTGAATAATTTGACTTTGTACTGTCATGCATAGAGCTAGTGTTTCGTAATTCGATTTATAAAATTATTCGGTTAGAAATAATAAATGATTAAACAACTTTTAATGAAGTAAAATTTCTTTAATATCTTCCATGTAATCAATATTGCTTATAATTCTTATAAAATCTTGGATCTATTAATTTCTGTGAAGTCTTTAATATGCTTGAAATTCAATTTAACGGAAAGATTTATTCACTTTCTACATTCGAAAAACTTTCTACATCGATTAATAGATGAATTAAAGGTTCCACAAAAACTATTAATTATTAATCACCAATAATCATTAACCAATACCTTTTAAACATTATATACGCAATAAAATTGTAATATATATAAATAATATTAATATCGACTTTAATTTTATAGGTATATAATGCTCTCCCAACCATGGTACATTTTTTGATTCATAAACTATTAAAAATAGACTTAACTTTCAAAATAAAGAAAGTATTTAAATGGTAAATGCATCTTTTTTTATAATGTCTGAATCAATAAATGTACTAAAAGCTACTAAACCTAAATCGTAAAATATTTCTACATATTTCAATTTGAGATGATGATTCAATTTCCTGCCATTAAACTAACCAGGCTGTGAGACTTTGAATATCACCATTTCTAATCTTTTATTAGCCACCACGAGGAAGATCCGGCAATCATCGAGTGGCGATGTCTCGAGTGGTTATTTGTTTTAAAATGGGGATATTCAAAACTTTATGACTTGGACGATTTCAAGTGAATATGGTTTTAATTTTTTTTATTGATCTTATCTGACATATTTAGTAAAATATTCTTAGCACAATAGCATCCCATACGAAAACATTTCCAATTTTCTGAATTTACGTAGCTGTAAATTTCAATATTTCAGACCAATTAACAGCCACTTCATGTATGCGATCTGCGTTTACGGTGGATGTTTCTCAAAGTAAAATTTGAAATTTCCTCATTCTGTCCGATTTTGTGGTAGAAGAATGTGACTACATTTACTTAAAATACTGACATCAAAAAAGATATTTTATTAATTTTTTAAGCTATTTAAAACATTTTTACAGTGGAAAGTATGTGCATATTTCTAATGTTTATAAATTCTTAATCATCCACGATTAAAGTGAATAACTTGTATATCAAATTGCAAAGTTTATGCACAATGCTGAGTTGATTCTTTACAATCATTTTAAATGTTCAGCTTATGGCCATTTTAAATTACAATGCTGCTATTTAACCAATTGCATTGATTTGACAGAATAAAAACTTAAATTTTTATTGTATTTAACTAATTTTTTTGAAATGTCATACAGTATACTTAGTATCATACAGTATACAGTATACAGTCATACAGTATGTCATAAAGTATACTTAGCGGTATACTTTAAATTTTACATTATTCTTAATAATCAAACTAATAAAGCAATAATTATTTTCGGAATAGCTGCTGAAAGATATTTTTAAAAAAATTCTTGAAGAATAACACTTTTGAAAACATTTAAGAAGTTTAAAATGCTAACAGAACGGATGCTACATATATTTTCTTTAATTTGTTCTTTATTGTCTGATGAATTTTAATTAAAATACCAAATTTATTTTTACATTATCTAGCTCAATTCATTTCATTCATTTCCAAAGCTAATTTTTCTAACATGAAAATTATACGATCAAAATAACTACACGAATTGAGAATCAAAGCTAATTTTAAAAAAGGGTGCTTTAAAGTAATATAATAATTGATGTACATTTTTTACATTCTGTACCTTTTTATTACCTTTCTTTCAATATTAAACCCACGGAAGAATGAATAGTCTACATATTGGCATTTCTTTTTATAAGAGTTAAAAAATACTTAAGATGAGCTAGTTGTTATATTATTTCTCTCCAACCAATGAGCTCTATCTGCTTATCTATCTGCTCCATTACTGATTCCCTCCTTCAATGCTATTGTACCATCTGCGCATTGAAAATCGCTAAAGTAAGTGGCACAGAAATCGCTCTTATTACATGTTGTCGAATGGGAACATACAAATGTAAAAAACGCACTCCAATTTAAATTCATGTTTTTTGGTCTTATCAAACGAAAGGTGACTTTTAAGAAACAATAAGCTTTCTACGTGATTATTTAACAGCCGCAAAACTCAATAATATGAGCAAATAACTGGTGGTCAAAAGTGGCTGATTTGGATCATTATTTGTAACTGTAGATTAAATTAAAACTCTTGTAGTTTTTTAGAGTGTAAATTCTCCTATAAGAGGCGAAGCGAAGAAATGTTTTAAATTGATCAGCATTCTTCGGTTATTTTTTTCTGATAGTTCGTTTGTTTACATGTCTCTCTCGTTGTCCAATTTAATCTAGTATAACAGAAGTTTAGTCAAGTTTTTCATCGCTTATCATGGTTTTCAATAAAAACTTCAACTATTTAGAAAAATGATTCAATTTCTCATCCAAATAGAAAATGCTTTTGGTGGTTAAGATCCAGAAACTGGGTTGCAGCTTTGTTCTCCAAAAGTGAAATTATTTGATTATTTCATGTTGTTGATTTACTTGTTACTGTTGATATCTTTGATAAGGGAGTCATCATGACGAAGTAATAGTCTTTGAGTAGAAACTATGTTTCGGTGTCAGATGTCCAGCAATTAGATATAGCCAGATTTCGCACACTTTCAATAGCTCTGCCATTGTCACAGGGAACCTAAAAAATGAGGATGAAAAGCTCCTAGTATGGCGGTTGGTTCTTGCTGCCCTAGCGGGTGAGGAAAGCGGTGGGAGTTGACTACCTTCCGTCGATGACAGGACACACTTCCTTCGGAAAGGCTTGTTCCGTGATCAGTGATGGCCCTTCAGGCTCAACCACAGTTCGCACCAGTGCTATTATCGCGGTGGTCCTGTCATCCAGTTTTACCCGTGTACCTACTAGCGGATCAGAGTATTCAGTTATAGTTATGGTTACACTCAATAACTAATTTCCACATTCAAAAATACATAAATGAACTCTCATCATGTTGAAATAGGAATAGTACGAATCATAATGTAAAACAAAATTTAAAGATGAGTATTTTTTAATTCTTAAGATTTCTGACGTTATTATATTCAAATTAAAAGCCTCCAAATTTAATATAGGAATTATCTGTATCTATCGTTGTATATTCGAAATTAAAAAAGGTCTAAATATTCTAAAGACTGAACATCTTTTAAAAGAAAAATATTTACTTAATTTAATCAAATTGGTAATCATATATATAAACAGTTTCATTATTTTTTGAAACAAAATGAACTAAGTAAATAATGATAGCCTATTTTGAGTGCCTTTTTTTTTTACATAAAAGAGCATTAATCAATGTGAAAATACCTTAAATCCTTATGTTTGTATTTACCATTCGCAATACCTCTAGTAATGCATTGACGCATTTATAAGTGCCTCCAAATAAAGACAAGCAAAAAGATTTTGCTGTTTTGAGAGAGAAGCGTTACTCGAAGGAGCTTAAGAGATTTATATTTATTTAGTTTTTGGAAGGAAGAATTTGCGCAGCCGATTGGAGGAAACAAATTAATAGAATACATTTTTAGAAAGCGATCATTCTGTAATATTCCCAAAGATCCGCCATTCTTTGGAAAAGTATACGAACAGTGTTTAAAATATCATTTGCTTACATATGCATTTATAAAAGGATTTTAAATATATGAAAGCCATTAATCAAAATACTTCGTATGACTTTTGATGTTTTCTTATGCTTTTTATTTTGTTAAGCTTACTAAAAGTTTTAATCAAAATAGATACCAGGTAATGAAAGGCTGAATTAATGGAAAGAACAATTTAAATTATCATCATTTGTTTCCTGAATATTCTAAAGCATTGAAAGGTTTGCCTGTTCGTTTTATAATTAATGAAGATGTTTTATAATGCTATATGATAAAAAATAAACACATCTAAAAATGGTATTGTACAAACCATAATACAGGGTATTATGGTTTGTGCAATGCCATTTATTTCAAAATCTTTATGATAATTAATATTTATGTGTTGGTTAAATAATTTTTAGATAACTCTTATATCCGGAACTCAAAAAATTTATATGCAGCCAAAATATAAATTCAGATATTCTAATAACTTTGGTGAAAATTAAGTTAAAAATTTTCTAGCATTAAAAAAAAAATTTAATCATTAAGCATACGAAATATGTACCAACCATAGACTTACCAAAATGCGTTCCTATTCTTTATGATTATTATATAAACTAATAGCAAAATGTATTAAGGTTCCATAATTCAAATCATTATCATACTATAAAACTTATGTTCTTAAAATATTGATGAGCAAATAGATAAGACAACTATGTAGCATTGAACTTCCCCGAGCTATCTTTCTTCATTTCTTTTGTTAAGGAGCAAAAAAGAGTTTAAAACATAATATTTATAACTGGAGGCAAAAAACTCAAATATAATCAATAATAAAAGTCGCACGTTTGAAGTGAATGTACATAATGTTTATACATTTCAAAGGCATCTATAGTTCAGTCGGTTAGGCGTCATCAACAATATCCTTTACAATAACCAAGCATTTCTTCTGATAATTCATATTTATGTAAGTTGATTTATCCAATAAAACTTCAATGTATCTTACTAAGTGTTCATATAAGAATTATTAAATATGCAAATTTATATGGTATTTTTTATACTGTGTAGTGGAATATGCCAAATAATTTTAAACTTCCGCTATTAAAAATTAAATACATAGATCTTTGTGTAGTTGTATGACAAAATTTTAATGTTTTAACGATAAAAGTTGACTATTTGAATTCAGCTAGATAGCACTATACTGAATAAACTTGATCGAATCACTTTTTTTATTTCGAAAAGCTTGTGAAATTACTTTTGATCTTTTTTATAAATAAAATATTATTTATTAATTTATAGCATTAGGGTGAACAGAACTATATTTAATTTTGAAGACTATTATATAATAATATTATTATATTTTTTATTTGCTGATAGAAAATAATCACTTTATTAAAATGAATTTATTTTTTTCCAATTGTATATTAATCGTATATTCAGAAAGAAAATTATATATATTATTTTTTAAATTACAATTAATTTTTAAACACACTGACTTACTTGAAATTCAACAAATTCGGGTAGTCAGCAAAACTAATCTCGAATTCTTAATTATTTGGCTTACCATTAAAATATAGATAACTTATGCATTATATTTCAATTGAACTAATTTTTAAAAAGTCAAAAAAATCAAGCATTATGTATATTAATCAAAGTTCGAGATATAATTTTCGATTACACATTTTTAATTTTATAGCAATATGTAAAATAAAGTAGCCATTATTTGAGTAAAAATTGCCTTTTTTCACCAATGTCTTTAGAAACTTTTTAATTTGGGATTTTTTTATCATTTTTTATTATATAAGCAACATTTGTTTTGATTTCGTAGCTCAATGTTCGGAATTCTTTTCAAAGAAGGTCTTTCCGATATATAAATTTGAAAGCAATTGTTAAATGGATATCGTTAGTTTCTCTTGTTTAATTAAGAAAGTTTTAAGAATTCTATACTTTTTTTATGACAGAGAGAGTATAAGTAATTCATCATCACATAATGATAGAATTTTAAATAACCACAATTTTTGTAAAGAACCTATTTTCAACCTAAGATATTTTTTATAACAGCATAAATGAAGCATGAACAAATTTATATACTCTAGCTTCGACAATGAGCATTAATTTAACTAACTTCAGCCTTAAGATAGAATTAACTTAAGAAATTATTTATTTCACTTAGAGAGAAATTACTTTTTTCATAGATTCATCTAAAAACTCTGTTAATTTCTAATCAAATTTACATTTTATGTTAAGGAATATGCGAGAAAAAAACAGCACATATGAACACAGTGCTGTTTTAAAGAAATTTACACACTAATTTCAAAGTAATTTATAAGTGAGGAATAAAATCCTTTAATGACATTCTTAGGGGATGGTTTATCAAGAGTATTTTGATTAGAAGATGCAAGAATAAGTAAGGGAGTTCTTGCTTCCCTTAAGTGATGGTGATATTTCGAAGGTGAAATTATTTCTATTTTGATGTTGTAACTTATTGCTGGAGAGATTGCAGAGTAGCTAATGAAGACGTTTAAGACTCAATCCTCAATTGTAGTGTGAGTGTCATCCCGACCATGATCATATTATACATATATAGATATACAAAAATAAATAATTCCTTTGCATAAAATATATACTTATATACAAATTCTTATAGATATACTTCTTTATAAAAAAAATCGCTGTGCTATTAAATCTGATAATATTTCAATAATGTTCAATAATATTTATAAAACGTGTATGATTCTTCCATGATTCATAATAAAATTTAACTATAGATAAATAAGGTCACTAGTGGTTTTAATACTTGAATGCAAATGCCATTTCTTTAAAAATTGAAAAATTTCTTGTTTAAATACTTATTTTACCATATCTCGTTATGTTTCTTGATGACGGTTTCAAATTTTTTTACATTAGTTTTTTGTTAATATTTTGGAAAAATTTCCTGGAATTATTTAATTAAATAATTCTAGAAAATAATTAATAATTCTGAAGTTATTAATGATTTTCTATAATTTAAAAATTTTTTGGATTATTTTAAAGGAAATAAATAAATTATCATCATAAAATGACAAATTCCTTTATAATTGCTTTTTTCCTCATTGAAACATAACTAATCAAATAGATTTATTTATAATGAAAAATAGGAGAGTGCTCGAATTACTAAAAATGGCTGAATTAACTTTTAAAATATTTTTAACCGAATTTTAATTTGAAAGTAAACGCAAAAAATTATGTAAAAACTTAAACAATATAGATACCTATACTGTTTAATTTTTGAACATTCCCACAATAATCAAAAAATCAGTTTGAAATAAGATTGGCTATAAAACCCTCTCAAACATTTTATAACAATTAACTATTC
Source organism: Argiope aurantia (assembly GCA_026543865.1). NCBI lineage: Eukaryota > Metazoa > Arthropoda > Arachnida > Araneae > Araneidae > Argiope > Argiope aurantia. Next base: position 44,925 of record JAPMOR010117042.1, read on the forward strand.
ATAATGATTGAATGGGGATCAAAAATTTTTTTTTCACCGAACGCATTCTGTCTTCTACCAAGTTACTCAATAAAAAATCATCAATATTTGAAAAATAATTTTGTATTTTTTACACTTTTACCGTTATAAATATATCCATCATTATAAATGCAATTTTTTGCTTGCTCTTCACTAAGAAATTATATATTATAATTCTTTTAAAAATAAATGCTATATACGAATTAAATTCTTTAGTCACCTAGTAGTTTGCTTATAAATATAACCATATTCCATTTTTTAATACAAGAGATTATTTTAATGATTTTTGCTATAAATTTTTATTTAAAATAATGTTGTTGTTGTTGTTTTGTTGTTTTTTATGAAATACAAATGATAATTGGTGAAAATACCTATGCGACTTTTTGTGTGTGCTTTTTCATCTTGCAAATGGAATTTTCTTTTAAAATGCAAAAGATTTCATTTTAATGTTTAAATCTTTAAAATTTCTTTACAATAAATGTTTTTCTCTTTAAAATATATATTTAATTAAGGATTCAGATTTACATTTTATGTCAATTCTTAGAACTATTATGTTGTGATGTATTTGAAAATGCTGCTAACATAAATTTTTACAGCTGGAAAATTACTGATATGAAACAGAAAATATTATTGATTTACTTAATGATTAGAACTTTTTAATTTTAATAATACAGAAACAATTTTGGTTCATACCAAAAATTTCATTGAAACTAGAATTATAGTAAAGGTAAATTTGCCATTAATTTGGTGAGGCATGTTTTCATTGCAAGAATATCCACAAGAAAATGATTTTATACGAGAAAAAAGTATCCCTTAAACTTTTCCTTCCCCAATAGATAGTTGAATTTAATGAGGCACTATTTTCTTCTTAACTTATTTTCTGCGAAATATTTTATTTCCGAAATGATAACCAGAAGAATAAAGTAAAGATAAATATATATAAAATAAATTCCATCTTTGAATGCAGATTGAAGCATCATTAGAATTTACCAGAAGAAGTGATTTCAAGAAAGAAAGCCGTATTGAACCTGAACAATAAAATTACAACAAAAGAATATATTTAAAAAAGGTACATAAAACTCTAATACATAAATGAACTAAATTCTGGGACAGCAAAAAGTGCATTTTTGCAATTGGTATTAAATTATTATTTTAATGGTTTCTAAATATTAAAATAGCAACTTCTGCAGGATACAAGCAAGTTTCACATTTATTCTGAAATGCCCTGTTTAAATAAACTCCTTTTAAGTAATTGCTTGAAGTTTATTTAATTTTTCATTTTTTGTGGGGGAAGGGGTTTAATAACATATATATTTATTTCTTGTTCCTATTTATTGCAGTGCGGTTGAACTTCAGTATTTACCCCATTCATTGTGTTAATGGGCAATATTTCCACACTTTTTACTTAATTGTTAAATAAGCACTGCTGAAAATTTGAAATTTTATTGATTTCTCAATTGTGAAAAAAAAATTTGGTTTCGTTCGTTGACAAAACAATTGGAAAGATTTTATCATCTTTGACTTTTTTGTTGTTCTCTCAATGATTACATAATACAATAAAATAGTGTATAAATAGACATTAATAAATGAATAACATTTAAATTAATGTAGAATACGTCTTAAAATGACCACCTAAAATAAAAAAAATTGTCGACAAATTGAAATTTTTTTGTCTTTTTAGTTAATTAAAGGATTAACAATATGTGATCCTGACAGAGAGGACACGTCTCCCTATTCTTGTCCTTCTCATTAGCCACGAATATAAAATAACAATAAGGAATTTCAGTATGGAATAAAGATATCAGTAAAGTGAACAGAGGATAATCAGTTCTGAAAAGGGAATAAAATGCCAACAATCTTCAGTACAAAAAAGAGGAATTTCTGCATTCACAGCACTTGTACATACCAGCTTTACTGACAAATATAAAAGCGTGAAACTTTTGTTTACATTTTCTAGGAAGATTTTTTTTTAATTGATTTACTTCACTATCTTTATATTTTCGTTTCATAGCAAATCATTTTTACCACATAGATTTCCAGACGATGTTTCCTTTTACGAAATTAAAACTTTCTACAATAATCAAAGAGATTTAGTAGCGTTTTGATATTTAAGGAATATTATTAAACACACTTGAAATGTAAGAATAGTTTTACCAATTTATCTAAAATAGAGAATTTAGAGTAGAAAAATAATATATATTCTTGCTTTGATTATAAAGGAAAATGATAAGATGATTAATACTCCAAGATTTAAAAATTTGAAATATCTGCGAAGAAATCTATGGTGAAGCATTTTCACTTTGATATAAAATAAAAACTATCCTCGAATTCAATTCGAAATTGCTGAACTTGAGTAGTATAGATATAATTTCCCTTGTAAGGTATTACTTAATCATTAAAGAATAATTACTGTACTAAAATTCTTATTATAAGCTTCAGAAAAGAAATTTAAACATTAAATTTTGACAGTCTTTTTTATTTTTTTATTTGAATTTGAAATTTTTACCATAAATTTTGTTAATTTTCGTCTTTGTAATAAACTAACCTAATTATTCTTTAATTGATTAGAAAACTGATTATTTTTGATTAATTAACTCTTCTTTAACTAAATAAATTTTGCTTAATTACTTGGAGTGTGTGTAACAATCGATGATAGATCTCAAAACTAATGAATCTAGTTATTTTGATTAAAACATATTATATTTAACAAATATGTTTCCAATGACGTAATGGCAGACGTTCCTGTGCTTATGAGAAGTAGAATTTAGGAAATTATGTCTATGTATTATCAAGGGGAATAAATAAATTAAGTAAAGTCATAATTTGAAAGTAAAGCCCTAATTTTTAATGTAAGCAGATTGATAAACAATTCATGTGTTCGCAAATTGGAAATACTTTTATCAGAAGTCACAAGACATTTTTTTCTGAATTAGTTTATTGGTTTACCTTCAAAACAAAATGATGTCAAGAGCAATTTTTCAGCTTATTTATTTATCAGAAACAAAAAAAATGAATATTAATTCTAAGTTTATCAAACCTGCATTTTCCTTAGATTTCATTTTGGAAAGAATAAAAAATTATTAAGAAGGTTAATCTATATTTCCACATCAGATGCTCTGAAATATCGATTTCAATTTTCTAATGGAAGTAATAAATGAAATGAGCATTCAAATATTTTCGATAAAATGGAGCTTTTACTTTTAAAAATAATTAAAGAGTGGAAATTTTCTTTTCATCTGAACATGAAATATTAACAATGCACGCATTGCTTTCTAAAAGATTTTTACTATTATTAAAAATGAAATGTGCCTAAAATGTAAATATATATATATATATATATATATATATATATATATATATATATAGAGAGAGAGAGAGAGAGAGAGAGAGAGAGAATGAGAGAGAGTTGGAAGTACTTCACGCTGTACGAAGAAGACGGTGATGTCGTGCTTTTTTTTTAAATTTGTGTAAAAGGCAGCCATTCTTCCTTTCATTATTTTAAATGTTGTGCTTATCCTAAATGTTGTGCCAGTCCCTTTAATTATTAATTAAAAAATATTTTAAAAGGTCAAATGTTTGTTATTATTGGTTCTGAGATTCACGCTCAAACCCACATGGGTGCTCTGGCCGGTTGGATTTTAGCCGCTTTATTCAATCCCCTAGACAACGAAATGTATATTTTATGGATTCCAATTGTCTTCAAAAAGTTAAAGAAAGGAAGCGATGATGATGACACGGAGCAATTATTGTGGATATTTGCAAGCGATGATGAAACCGAAAGTAGTGTCTTCTTCAAAGGCAAATTGTGAGTAAAACTCCTTAATTGATGATTTTTTTTTGGAAAAAAAATTTAATGCTTAACCTAGAATTTTGATGCAATACAAACTTTTAAATTTGATGAAAATTACAAATGTAAGAAAATTGAAGAATAATCAATGAAACCACTTTATGTTGAAGAAACAAATGTTCTTTGAAGAAATTTGTTGATGTTAATCGCCTATTTGATGTTCCTTTCATGCTGAATTTTGAATTACTAATTTGAAGACTATCTAACAAATTTTGAATCACTATTTGATGTTGTATTAAAAATTTATTTAGAAGAAAATTGGTAATTTATAATTTGAAGATTTCGTAGCAAATTTTAAATTAATATGTGATGATTAATTTTAAAAATTTCTATTCTATATGCTGCTTATAATGAGATTGATGTTTATTTGAATTCATTTCTTATGATTACTGGAATGAATATTTTTTGAACGAAATTTCGAATTAATTCACAAAACATTATTGCTTCATTTTTGAATTTATATTGCATATTTTCTTAATATTTGTTGATAGCATATTCTGATTGATATATTTATTTTGAGTATATAGTAATCACAGTTGCTATAAATATTTAAATAATTCTGTGAAAATTGTCTAAAAGCATAGAATAATGGCTTCTCTTAACGATTATCTATAAATTGCAAAGTCTTTAAAAACTAGTAGTACGAGTAACATAAAACTTCTGCGTCGTTTCATTTTTGGTGAAGATGGTGATAGACAAAATCCATCAAGATTACGAAAATTTTCGGGATTTCCAACTTCTTTCAATCTAGAGAAAACAAAACGAAAAGTACTCAAAGATTTCTCCCTTAAAAATTTAATTGCGATTTGTAATATACTCCATTTAGAATTTTTTACGGATTTGGGAAAATGTTGTGAGGTTTCCCTTACTAATTTATGTGATCTCACATTGCTGAAAACGGAAGTTTCTGATTTGAGCAGTGACAATGACCTTGAAACGGAACCAAAACAAAATCCTCTCTATAACGAAATTCCTGATATTTCGGAAGAACTACAATTTGAACATCGGAAATCGCCGATTGATTTAGAACGGATTAACTCAGAAGTTTCCCCTTTCCTTGAATACTTCTGAGAGTTATTCCGAAAAAATTAACAATACTTTTTTCTGCTTTTAGCTTGAAAGATATTATCGAGTTTATAAAACCTTTTTCGTCTCGGAATAACTATAGTGTGGAAACTTTCATTTCTGATGTTGAAGATATTTTTGACTTATACCAAATAAAAAATCCAATTCATCAAGTCATTTTTGTAAAGAAATGTTTAAGTTCTCCAGCTTTAACTCTAATAAGGTCTATTCGTGGAATTAATAATTGGGAACAAATGTAAAAACACTTGATCGAAGAATTTTCTCAAAAAATTATTGATCTTCAATTACATAATTTAATGCAAGCTAGAGGTTGGAACCTTCCGAAACTTTACAAGAATACTTTTTGGCCATGAGAGATTTGGCACATAAAGTCTCTCTTGATTAGTCGCCCTTAATTGATTATGTCATAAATGACATCCCTGATTCTTCGAACAACAAAATTATTTTATATGGCTGTAAATCTAAATTTAAAGAAAAATTGAAAATTTACGAAAAACTCTTTCATGCTTCAAAAACTTTTAAACAACATGTAGATAGGAAAAATGATGATCACACACATGATGCAAGGCTTGACCACAAACGAGTCATGCAGCCACAATCCACTTGTTAAATATGCGGATTTAAAGGTCACAAAAGTACCTCGTGTATAAATAAAGAACGTGGTAAGAAATGTTATGGATGCAAAAACTTCAGCCATTACAAGTTAATTGCCCTAAAAATTTCACCAATTCTATGACCTTCTTCGCGATAATGTAGAATTTGAATTCGGCCCAAAACAAATTGCTTCTTTTCATGAACTAAAAAACATACTTTCCCAAAATCCGGTTCTTCGTGTTTTTCAACAAGATCTTCCTTTAGAATTTCATACTGATGCAAGTACCATAGACTTTGGTGCTGTACTTTTCCAGAAATCTGGTAATGGACAATTCCACCCTATCCATATTTTGTTGTTGAACTTCCGTTCAACAACAAAAATTCAGTGTTTACGAGTTAGAAGTTCTTGCAATTATTGAAGCACTTAAAAAATTTAGAAACTACTTGCTAAGTACAAAATTTAAGATAGTGACAGATTGTGACATATTCCAAACAACAATGAATAAAAAAAATCGACCTCCAAAAATTGCTCGATGGGCGTTGATGCTTGAAGAATTTAATTATGAAGTTTGTCATAGGCCAGGATGCCCTTGGTCGTTATCCTGTACTTATGATCTCTCTAAATGATGTCACACAAAAATCAAAATTATCCAAGAAAACAATGAATTCATGTCTCAAATGAAAAACATGATGAGAACCCAAACAATTGATGATTATTTTTATAAAAATGATATTTTATACAAATTACACAAAGGTGGAAAACTTTTGGTGGTTCCACAAATGATGCAGACAGAAATAATCAGGAATGCACACTCACAAGGTCCTAAAAAACTGAAGCAATTGTTTCTCTAGACTTTTACATCCCTAACCTTACAAAACTTGCCAAAGAAATTATTTCTAATCGTATACCTTGCATACTCTCCTCTAGAAAAAGCGGTAAACAAGAAGGACTGCTTCAACTAAAGATGCTTTGGAGAAATTGATATTACAACAGACCACATTTGGAAACAATTTGAAAATAATTACTGATAAAGATATTTCTTTTACTTCAATAGAATTTCAAAAAATTTGTGAAAAACAGTCGATTAAACATATTCAAATCACTACTAGAGTACCACGTGGCAACGGACAGGTTGAAAGGTTCCACGGTACATTAATTCCTATTCTAACCAAATTGTCTCTTAATGAGCCTAACAAATGGTTTAAATATGTACCAAGGTTACAACGAGTTTTAAATTGCACTATAACACGTAGTAGAAAACTTACACCTTTTCAACTTTTAATTGGTATTCAGATTAAACAAAAGGAGGATATAGAGATCAAAACACTACTTGAAGACGAACATTAAGAACACACTATTCATGACAAAGAAAAATTACGCGTCGAAGCCAAGCGAAACATCTTGAAATTACAGCAGGAAAATAAACACCAATACAATAAAAGACGTAAACATGCCTTTAAATATAAGCTGAACGACACAGTGGCTATATAGTGTACTCAATTTGGTACTGGTCTGAAGTTCCGCCCAAGATATTTTGGATCTTACGAAATTGTTAATATCCATCCCAACGATCGATATGATGTTAAGAAGATAGGACTTCACGAAATTCCGATCATGACGTCAACTGCTGCGGATAAAATGAAGAAATGGCCTCAGTTTAAGCATTCACCATTAAAAATTTGTGAGGGTTTTTTTTTATCTTTTTCCTTTTTCTGTTCTTTATTTTTTTCTCTCTCATTTCAGCCTTCATGCCTACATTGCTCTCAACTTCTACTCAGCCGTGGACGTCTGGTATGCAGGATGGCCGTGTGGGATAGATTTAGCCCCATGCGATGGCAGCACGCATAAGATGGCGCTCGCTTTTCCCTGCTAGAGGGAGAGAGTTGGAAGTACTTCACGCTGTACGAAGAAGGCAATGTTGTGATGCTGATTTTTTTTTAATTTGTGTAAAAGGCAGCCAGTTTTCCTTTCTCCTCTCATTATTTTAAGTGTTGTGCTCGTCCTAAATGTTGTAACAGTCCCTTTAATAATTAATTAAAAAATATCTAGTGTTCGTTATAATTGGTTCGGAGATTCACACTCAAACCCACACATACATATATATATATATATATATATATATATAT
>JAPMOR010117042.1:54996-99030 GCA_026543865.1 Argiope aurantia
AAATAAACTTAGTCGTATTTGAGACAGAGAAGCTATTTTACTATTTCACATCAGTTTATTAGTAGGGATATGCAAATTTTACCCAATTGGGTCGAAGCTGTTGCTAAACTGTCTTTTGTAATTAGGTATCATCCAAAAGTTGACAATTGGCTAGATACTTTAATCTTTATATCGTTCTTAATCGACAAACTAAAAAAAATGAATATGATTTTGAAAAATATTTAAGAAATTATAAATATCATCAATACTGTTGTTCATTGTCCTCTTATTTAATTTGTCAATTACTTTAAATTGTCAATTTAATTTGTGATTTTTGATTGAGGTTTCACAATTATTTTATATTATAATATGTTCTAGTTTTCAAAACATATGGATTAAAATAATTTTATACAATTATTTTCTATACCATATTTTTCATATTTTACTGCTTAAAATAAGGAATAGATTGTATTTTGATATCTCTTCTATCATGATTTTATACATAAGAAAAATAAAAGTTGTTAAACAATTTAAGTTTCAAAACTGCGTCTTTACTGATTCCATATTTCAATACTTAACATTTTCAAAAATTCTTTTTCCATCTATAAATTAGTTTAATACTCTGAAAAATTCATGAAAAAAATGCTTAAAAAGGCATTAATATGATACCTCTCAATTTCAAATAAATAAAAAAATTCAGTATGAATCTATACAAAAAAAATCCATATAAAGTAAAAAAATAAGCTCAGTCACAATCATTTTCTATTCCTGATTTCAAAAAAATGCCATTATATTCAATGTGAACTCGTTCAAATGTAATGGACACAAAGTCAAAACGTTTCTGTCTTTAAACGAAAGGATTCGACATTGAATATAATGAGGAATGATATACAGAAATTTCATGAAATCAGAAACTTATTTCGCTAGTTTTGATAAAAGAGAAAGAATTCTTTCATTCTTTTTCACATATTCGGTACCACTTTAAAAATATCTAATTATTTAAGAATATATAAAATAATATTATGAGGAGTTCCAAACCTCTTCAAAATAAAAGCATTTGTTTTATCATTAAAACAAGCATTAAGAGATATAAACAGTTTCATTATTATCTAATGAAACGAACCATATAAATAATGAATTTCTAATTTAGATGCTTTTTTTATATATAAGTACACATTAGTCCGTGCGAAAGCAGTTTAAATCTCGTGTTCGTATTTACCTTTCACACTTCGACTAATGTATCGGCGCATCTAAAAGTACTTTAAAATAATTGTTTGGAAAAAGATTTCATAGATGAGGAAAGGAAATGTTTCTAAAAAGGTTTTTTTTAAAAGATACATTTGTTTAAATTCACAAACGAAAACTTTTACGTCAAATTGGAAGGAAAAGAATGAATATATTACTTTTATGAAAGTTATCATTCTGTAATGTTCTCAAAGCGCGGCCATTATTTTAAATGGTTTGAAAGCCATATTTAAAAGACCATTTACTTACATCAAGAATTGAAAAGGGAGTTTCCCCATATGAATTACATTTATCAGGGTATCGCTTGGTGTTGTTTCAAACCTGTTTGATTTAAACCAATATCTCAAAATATTTTGTTAACAATTTAAAAAATTTTATTTGATATTTCTCGTCATTGCATAAAGGTAAATAATTTTATTTCATAGATAGTTTAAAACTTTTGAAATAGCATCTGGTTGATTTCATTGTTTTTGAAAATGTTTTGCATTGTTACATATCAGGGTTTCAACATTTCGGTAAGTGGAATGATGCAGAAATAATCAGAGCTTCAGTTTTTTTAAAAAATAGTACTTTTGATTTATATGTAAATAGATTATTCTATTTCATAATGTATTATATAGGATGCTCGAGAAATTTATTCATTATATAGTTGTTTTTTTTTTTTTGCATTTAAATATTTTGTAGTAATAAGTTTGATTTAGAAACAAAGCATAACCTTAAAAAATTTTAACATAATGAATTTGTGTAAAGAAATGGAGTTCTAAACATGAATTGAAATATTATTCAACTCATAAATGAACAATTATTATTCACCGTTTGAATAACTATTATTCCCAAATGTACTGTGTTGTTATTTTTGGTATTTTAATAATTAATTCTTAAATATTTCATTTCTTAAATATTTTAATTAATATTTCCAAATATAATAATAATTTAATAAAAAAATATTTTAATTAATATTGAAAAATGGCATTTAATTGCATAATGAAAGTTTCTAAATGTCTTTTATTGTTTTTTAACCAGTAGAAACTATACAAAATTCAAGAAGACAAAACGTTCGTTAAACTTTTTAATTTCTACTACTAAGCCCAACTCTATTTTAAGGCGCTTAAAACCTTTTTAAGGCTCATCTATAATTTTAAATTGTATTGTGATACTAAATAAATAATATGATCAAATTATTCAAAATTACATAAAAATGAGCAGCCACTGATTTGAAGAAAAAAATGCTATAAGGAGCTTAGAATAACCGCAACTGCTACTCTGCTTTGCCAGAAGGCATGCTGATAAATCTTAATCGACGGAGCACCACAGCAGCATTTTCAGGAATTATAGTTGAGTCTAAGATCTATCTTCGGTCGTTACAATTTCTTCCGCAAGTGGCGCACCCCATCATCGGTTGGGTGATAGCCAATCAGATACTATTTCTGTACCCATCATGACAGCGAGAACTAACCACCATATCGAAAGCTTCTCATCCTCGTATCTAAAATATCCTTCGATAGGATCTATAAGTAAAAAATTCTATAAAAGTATTTTCCATTTCCCATTTCTGATTCCTTTAGAAATCCGGCATAATTTTATGAAGAGCAAGTCTTGCAAATATATTCAACCTAAAATCAAAACAAATGCTTCTTTTTCACATGTCTTTACTTTCGTCGCTAACGTGGGAATTATTTTTTTTTGTATTATAAATCCCTTTAAAGATTCGAAATATATAAAAAAAAATCTAAACAATCCTTCTAAACAAAGGCTAATCATTAATCTGATCAAATGAGTATTTCGATGTAACTATTTTCGCTATCTTTGAAATAAAACAAACGAATAAATAATGAGTAGCCATTCTGGAATTTTTTATGCATAAACTACTCATTAATCAACACAAAATTAGCTTGTATATGTTGTTTTATATTTACCATTTCGGACACCTCGTGTAATACTTCAGTGCGTTTAAAAACGCTTCCAAATAAAGGTTAACAAAAAGGATTTAGCAGCTGTGAAGACGAAATGTTACTCACAATACTTTAGTAGATACATTTGTTTAATTTTGGACGGAAATATTTTTACACCATCTTGCATGGTGCTTGGAAATGAATGGATTAATTGCATTTTGAATAATAACTTATTCCATAAAGCACAACATCTTTTTTTTTAATTATTAAAGCGGCGTATTTAAAATACCTGAAAACAGGTATTACATCTACATCAGGTATTACATCTACAGGTCTACATCTGAAAACAGTTTTTCACATGTTAAATATATTAATCACAATCATTCTAGTGGTTTTTATCGTTTTCTTAAGCTTCTTTCTTTTACTTCTCGTGTGTGAAATGCTATAAATAATTTAGAGGTTTTTTAAAAGAATTTTAACCGAAACGGATAGATGATTGAATGATAAAAAGTATGAATGCTATGTAGAATTGAATGATGATGTGATGATTGAATGCTGTGAATGTATTGAATGCTATAAAGGGCAGTAATAGCTTTAGTAATAGCTTTATAATTTAGTTAAAGCTTTTGAAATTCGTTCTTGACTTTACCTTCTTTTTACCAAAAATATTTTACACAGATAGGAGCATAAATTTTCCATAAATGGTATTTTTTAAAAAGAATCAGCAATTTTTGGACAAAAACGTAAGGCAATATTTCTGATTTTTAGTGTCATATTAAAAGTTATATCCTTTTTAAATAGCAATTCTATTTCAATTAACCGAGAGCTCCTATGAAATTGTTTCTATTCTAAATGCATACTTGTTTTTATAATTTCTTTCAAAAATTGATCTAAATTGTTCAATATTTCAATATAATGAGCCTACTCTTGTTCAAAGAGATCACGAATTTTTCCAATTTTAATAAGCATTATGAATTGCTATTAACATTCTTTAAAGTCCCATAACTCAAAACATTCACACGGTAATCCATCATAATGTAAAGACATATCTTAAATCGTGATCGGCTTGAAGATACAGGTGAAGTTGAATTGGGAATTCTTAACATTTTTTTCTAAGTTGAGAGGGAGCACTTGCAATTGTTTAGAAGAAAAACAATTGCAATGAATAAAAGAGGCAGACATTGAAAGAGATTACGCCCAAAGGCTGATTTGCATGATTAAGAATAATGGCACTGACAGATAAGATTTATTTTTGAAATAATTAATCTCATTTTGCCCTCTCTATTTAACATATGGTTTTGATTCTCAATCTTCTGTAAAAGTTTCTCATCATAATTTTCAATTACTTTCTCTTTTTAACAGGCAGTGAAAAAATTACAAATTTCTTGATAAAAAAAATTTAATTTGAAATTACTAAATCGTGAAATCAGGAATCACTTGCCGTTTCTTGAGATGCAAACATACCTCTGCTGTTCATCAATAACATTTTCAATAGTGTCTTGATCGTGACAAATGTCTTGACCAGTACCTTGTAATGACGAACAAATTTATGATCAATAATGACCATTAAAAAACTAAACTATTCTCAAGAGTAACCAACAATAAACAAAAGTTGATTTATAGTAAAAAGTAAATAACAATATGGCAAAACATAAATACACCATTATATGCGTAGTCAACACATAAAATCTAACTTTAATGGCTACATCAGAAGAAGACTTATCTAATGAGAATGACTTTTATTTATTATTGCTTTTTAAAATGATATGATTGCGTAATTGCTTTTTAAATGAGTGATTTCGTGTTTAGAAATCAATAAATTTTTTTCGGAAGGGGGGTCTTATAAAAAGTCGTCATATTATAATTGAATTATTTATATATACATATTTTAAAGATTGACATTTATTTAAAAAACAAACTGGCAAACATCAAACTTGATTTTGATTTTTTAAATTATGCGCTTCAACATTCTAAATGTTTTTTTTAATGTTTGAAACTTTTTTAGAATAAAATGTAGACATTATATGCATTGCATTGCAAACACAAATATTGCATTTTGATTAATATATTCTTAGTAATCATCTTAACTACTTCTGACTTCAAAGAGTAAGAACTCATATCAAGAATATTAGGAATTAATGTGCTTTCTAATTGTCTTTTTTACAGTCTTTATGACGGTATGTAAAATTCAAAAAGGTCAAGTAGATTAGTTAGAAACGAGTTTGCAAAAATCATAATTTTCTTCGATTTCAGATGTTCTTGTGAGAAGGTAAATAAGTTTATAATTTATGTAAATGTATAATCATGTTCTTTGAGCCTCATTAAACAATGCTTTTCTTAATAACTACTAATATTAGTTATATCATCTTTCATAATTACCTCGGTATGTTCCCAACTACCCTAGAAAATATGAAGTAATTGGGACCGCTTGTTTTGGGTTGTAATTACAACAGCGGGCAGATTAAATGATATATTTGTAATCTTCAAAATTTACTGCTTATTGCCTCAGAATTTTAGTCCCCAAAATACTGTTATTTTACATATTTTTCTATATTTTTTTATAAAATATCGCATATAAAGGGCCATGATTATTTTAGATCTTCGATTTGGAAAATTTATAATTTTTCTGTCACCAATTTTGTCTGGGAAAATCGAGAAATGAACTTTTTATAAAACAGAAATGAACGTTATTAGACAATAAAATTAAATATTTAATGCATAGAAAAATACTTTAACAAGAATTCTTATGCTTCAATTTAGCAGTAAAAATGAAACTCCTATTTTAAGAAAACGGGCAATATCTCAAATTCAAGTTATTTTTCTCTAAGATTTACGCTGCCTGAGAAAATATACTCAGCAATTCGATTTAAAAGTATTATCTAACTCTCAGCAATAATAAAGTATCATTAATCTCCAAAATAAATTTTGATTTAATCAATTCAATGTTCTTCATCCCTATCATAATGAACTGACCCGCATTAACTCCACCAATTTTTTAGTCGAGTGATTTAAAGTCATTAATTCTGGCACTTATTAATAGAATCTATAAAGATTTGTATATTTGTTGAATAATAAACCATGGTATATTCGATATGTTATGTTCTCCATCTCCACAGCCTCGGTTTCTTATTGAAAACAATCAAAATAATTATCTTAAGATTATTCTTTCAACATCAAGTTTTTTTTTTTATTCTTTGGGGTCATTTTTTTTGTGTCAATCAGGATACATTCATTACTAATAATGAGTTTTTATTCATAAAAATTAATATATATATATATATATAGATAGATAGATAGATAGATAGATAAAAAAAATTCTTTAAAAATATTAGGTGTGAATTTGAAATAAACTAATAAACATTTGTGGCGATATAGTTCACTGCCGTGTTCCTAGATTTTATTTTACATCCTACCATAATAAGTTAAATTTTGTTCCTTGTTAGCCAACAATGTCACGTGTTTTGTGAACCTAATTCTGTTTGTAGAATTAGAATCTAGATTTAGAATTAGCCCATGACAACCCATGACATTTATGACCATTACATAACTCTCTTTCTAAAAGAGAAAATGAAATCTCACTCATAACCATTACATCCTATAGATCCAACAAAAAGATGTTTAACAATTCACTTTGTAAATAACCGATGTAGGAAATGAATAATGACACTAATGAAAAATATCTAGTTTCACTTTTTAGAATAAGATTGCACCTAAATAAATGAATTCCAGAAATTTCACTGAAAAAAGCAAGAAACTGTTTATTATCTCTCTCTGGAAGTCTTAACAATTTTTAATGCAAAATAATTGTTGTTGTTTTTTTTTTCATTATTGCCTTCAAGAACTTTTTGTGAGTTAATTTTGTTCTATGTAACTGCATAAAACAAAATTGCTATTTGCAATTTTTACCAAAAATATATTTAATGACGAAATTAAAGAAAAAGAATAAAAAGCGTGTTATATTTAAAATTATATCGCGATCCGGAGGAGTTTTCTTTTTCAGAATGCATGAATATATTCAAATACTTTTAACATTTTATACCATAATATTAAAAAAATTCAAATTTATAAAGCATTTGATAATTAAACAATTTCATCTTCGATTATACCTAAAATATTTCAGAATGAAAATATAAATTAAATATTAAACTCCAAAGACTTTTTTTAAAATAACGAAACGCATCTATATTTGTAGAATTGGAACATCCGACAACATTAAAGCTATTGAATTTGGTTACAGCAATATGAAAAAATTTTAAATAGATAATATTATTAAGATTATAAAATTCAGGTAAATCTGTAAACAAATTTTATCTTCTTCTAAGCAATAAAAGCTATTTAAACATTTCAATAACATTGTGCTTGCTTTATTCTACGAAGCCCTTTTGCTTGATTGAGTTTTTAAAAAATAAACTGTTTCTGACATGTAGCGAATTGTCAAACACGTTTTCGCTCTTTTAGTTTGCAGAAACAAACTTCTCCCCATTTCTTTCAACATAAAATTGAACCGAAATAACATATGTCGAAACTGCTAACAAGGGAGGATACACTGTTTCGAAATGGCTGGCAATTCTGAATGTCAATAAAAGCAATCAGAAAATTGTCTTGCATAGCAAAAGATATTATTATGGAACTTAAGGTAGCATGAAACTGACAACACCCTGCATGAAATAACTGAAATATTTCAAAAAGAAATGCTTTTTCATTGTGAAATCAAGGTGTGGTTATTATATAGAGAAATATTAAGATATTAAACAATTATATTTAGAGAGTCATCTATCATTATATGTCTTTCGTCCATTCTGTACTTGAATGGTGAGGGGGCGCTATAAATAAAGTAAATTTTATTTATAGATTTAAAAAAAGCTAGATAATTTTGCAAATCCTTTTATTCTTATTCCGCTTTTCATCTTTTCGTTTGAACAATTTATTCAGAAAAGATTCAAACCATTTCTAGGTTTCGCAAAAATGGTGACTTTTATAAAGCTCAATGGAAAATAAATAATGTTTCTCATTAGTGCTACGATTTTATGTGACATCTTTACGATGTTCAATGTTCTGAAGGTTGTGCAATACCACGAAAATATCGTAGCGATGTTTTATATATCTTGTGCTATATATCTAAAGATTTGGGAGCTTTTGCCGAAATGGGTAGATGATAAAAAGGAAACAGATGTTTTCATCCTTAATTGGTTGATTCTTAATTGGCCAATTCAGTATTTTAATGTTATGGCTTGAGGAGAAATAGTAATAAGAGCTGTAGAACTAACTGAAAATAATATATTAAAAAAAGCGACGTGACTACTGTAATTTTAAAAATCTTCCAAAGTCCATTATTAGCACATAAATATGCGAAATTTTTCCATTATCATTAAATTACATATACGTTCTTTGGTGATAATTCATTGTTTGTTTGGGTGTTATAATTTTTGGGCTTATAGATTACACTAATTAATTCCATGTTTATAAAGTTTAAAATATGTATGAATTCTTTGTTGCGCCATTCTTTAAACGTTATAAATCGTCTAGTTATTTAAACTCTTTGAAATATTTAATTAAATTTATTTTATTTACCTCTAAAAGTTGTTAATACATCATAATTTTTAGAGAGCGCTTTTTAGACTGCACCTTATCATGGATCCTGCATCATGGTAAAATTTTAAAATTAACAAACGGATATACAGTGGCTCTCAAAAGTGTTCGTACACCAACAAGAATTAATTAAAAACCTCATTATTTACCATTATATATTCTTATTTTTACATGAAAATTTTTTCATAGCATATTTTTACAGTTCTTAATAAAGCAGTGAAGAATAAATTTTAATTACGATGTACATTATTTTTTTAAAAATGACAATAAATAAAATTGCTCAAAAATAAGACACAAAAGTGATCATACACTTTAAAAAAACATCACTAAATATGAAATTTTCTAAATTTTTATAAATGTTTAGTATTTAGTAGGATATCCTTTATTCTTTATAACAGCTTTTAAACGTTTGGGCATAGATTTAACTAAATGGTCGGTTACTTCTGCACTGATCTTGTTCCATTCTTCGATCATTACTGCTTTCAGTTGAATTTTCGATTTAATGTCGTGACTTCTTATTCGCACCTCTAATTCTTTCCAAATATGTTCTATAGCGTTTAAATCCGGTGATTGAACTGGTGTTTTAAGGGTTTGAGGGCAATGATAGAGGCAAAAAAGACGAACATTCATGGCCGTGTGCTTAGGATCGTTGTCTTGGTAATACACAAAGTTGTTTACAATGCCCAATTTTTGTGCTGACACTTTTAAATTATTATTGAGAATATTTATATAAACTCTATGATCTATTATACCATCAATGAATACTAAATTGCCTACTCCAGCCGCTGACATACACCCCCAAACCATGACACCTCCACCGCCATGTTTTACTGTTCCAACTAAATTCTTGGGATTAAGTTCTTCGTTTTTTTTTTTTTTTTTTTTTCTCCTTACAATGATTCTCCCATCCGACCCAAAGATGTTAAACTTACTTTCATCT
Source organism: Argiope aurantia (assembly GCA_026543865.1). NCBI lineage: Eukaryota > Metazoa > Arthropoda > Arachnida > Araneae > Araneidae > Argiope > Argiope aurantia. The sequence goes on from JAPMOR010117042.1 coordinate 64,642, forward strand.
GCAAATAAGACACGATTCCAATAGCTCTCTGGCTGGTTTATCATAGATTTGGCAAATTTAAGCCTAGCAATTCTGCTCTTCTGACTTACAAAGAATTTTCTTCGTGCAGAGCGGCCATGTATACCAGCATTCCGAAGAATTCTACGAATAGTTTTACAGGAAATAGAAGTTCCATTTGATTCATTATATTGTGAAGTAAACTTTATTGCACTCAGACGTGGATTTTTTAGAAATTTACTCACAATATTTCTTTGACTTCTAGCTGACAGAATTTGAGGGCGACCATTACGAGGCTTGTTTGCAATCCTTTTTCCCTCTCTGTAGCGTTTTATTATGCTTTGCACTGTTGAATGAGGTAGATTAATTATAGTTGCAATGCCTCTAATTGATTTTCCAGTTTTAAAATGAAAAATAATTAATTTTCGTACGTCTAAACTCGTTTCTTTATGAATGCACGTCATATCTAAGAATAAAATAAATAGAATAAATAATTGTGATATTAAATACTGAAATCAAACGATTTTAGTGTATTTTTCAATTAGAAGAAAAATAAGCCGCAAAAGATATTTTTATGATGAATTTAAATAAATAATGTTTGGATGTACGAAGACTTTTGTGTTCTAATTTTGTGACATTTTTTATTTATTTATTTTTTAGAGCAATACAACTTGATTTTTTATAAAAATATTTGTTCAGTTTTATTAAGAACTATTTAAAGATGCTAATTAAAAAAAACCAGCTAATAAAATGCTTTATTAAGAAGTATAGAACACAATTTCTGCAAATTTCTTTAGTGTACGAACACTTTTGGGAGCCACTGTACCTATCAATATATTCCTCATTATTGTCCTATAAAATTCATACCGACTGATGATAATTAGGAATTTATTTCTACTGGTATCAATCTTATTTAATTTTCTTGTTTTTGAACATTTGAAACATAAGTATCGATTTCAACAGAAAAACCAAGAAAGGAATTTGAATTTAAAAAAATATCTGCTCTTTTATAACCAAAACTCACGTAATGAATGGTTTTATTAAAGGGAAATGTTTTAAAAAATGTATTTAAAAAGCAGTAAATTCATTCAGTTGCATAGAAAATAAATATCCTACTTTTGACTTCCTATACATTCTATATAAAAAAAATTCGTTTCATTTGTTAGACTTCAGTGATTTTTAAAATTAAATTCACAAAAGATTGTCTTACAAAAATAAAAAAATAAAACTTTTTAGTAAGAGTTTTTTTTATAAAAAGAGGCAATGACAGCCAGCATATTTTGATATAAAGAATCACATTCAGCATTGTGTTTTAAATAATATGTTGAAGATATAAAATAAAAAAAATTCAAATACAATATTTTTATTTCTAAATTGGTTATTGATTTAAATAAATTTTAAAGCCGAAAGTAAATCTTATTTTTATATGAATTCCCTTATGGATAAAGCTACAGAAGTGTTTAATTTGATATTCTAAATTTTTTTATATTGTACAAATAACATAGTTGATTGAAAGTAATAGGAAAAATAAAAAAAATACATCCTATTCATTGTCCAATAGTAATAGTTGTTTGCTTCTATGTGGATATGCCTAAAATCAATTCGATCGATATATTCTAATTTAGGATGTCATCCAGAGAAATTTTCAATTTCAGCAGAATAATATCAGTCGAATGCACAAACAGAAAACAAAAATAATCGATTTCTTTTTTTATTTTTTGGATTTTCTATTTATTGAGGAAAATTATCATGATAACTTTAACATGATAACTTTACAATCATGGAATTCAGTAATTAATCTCAATTTCAAATATTCCATTATTTAGAAGTTTCATATATTATGATTAAAAGATAATTCTGAAAACTTTTCAAGGCAATTTTTCAAATTTTTCCGTCTTTTCGATTTTTAAATAGAAATTAAATTTCAAATATTGCTTTAAAATTATTTGAAGTCCTTTAAAAGAAATGAATTCTATTTAAAATTGTTTCACTTAATTTAAATTTTCATCTCATTTATAAATTCAAATCTTTGTTTAATAATTTTGTGAATGATATCTAAGTGTTTCTAATTTTTTTATATTGCTAAAACCTTCACATATATGGTCTTTCCCATGAAATTTATTATAAATTTTTAACTTCCGGCAGAGAAAATTAAGTGTCAAGAAATTGTCTTAAAGCAAGAATTTTATTTCAGGAAAAGAAATGTACTTTCATTAATTCTCTATTCAATGGAAGAAACGATTCATCATCACTTCCAATAGGACTAATCTTTACTCCTTTATATTCCCATTAAGGTAATGACCAGATTACTTATTAACAATCAAGTCGTTACCCATTTGCTGTAAATAAGATGAGGGTCAGAAACTAATAATCTGCACGAAAAGAAATCAGTCAGAGTGTTCTCTTATATACTAATAAAACAGATAATTTTGTTTTTAACTTTAAAGTATATTACGAAAATCGACTGTGCATCTTGGAACTCTTTCCATTAGACCTTAAGTCCAAATTTAACACAATATACTATTTTTTGTCAAAACTACAAATCCTAATTTATTTATCTTCCTTGTTATATTATTGTACAACCATGCTTACAACACTCATAACTATCCATTAACGAATTTACCCTAAAATTTACCACAATCAAAAATATTACAGTAAAGCCATGTTACATGGTAAAATTAGCATAAGACAGCTGAATATACTATTTTGCTGTCATATTCCAATATTAATTCTTTAACTTGAGTTTGAATTATCACTTACATATGCGCATAAATGAACAAATCGACAGATTGTAAACTTTTTGCTGCATTTGAGGAAAGCCAACAAAAGTATTTGGATAATTTGGTTGAACTTTGGTTGAAAAAAATAAAAGTACGAAAACTAGTTAAAGAATTTCAGAAGTTTTCTTCGTGTGTCGCCGATGTCTGCCATTGTAAGTAACACAGCCCATAATTAATGCAGATGATCGATCATCGGATAGTCAAGAACTTCCAGAACTTCCAAGACTCTTTCAAAAAAAGTTTATCATCTTTAAAAAAAGTGATGTGAGATGAAATAATCGAGAAATGTAACAAGGATATGGTTTTTGCATATTGTGCTTCTTGACAAGAAGAACTCTACATTGTTTTCTAGAAATTAAATGAAATTGCGAAAAGGGATATCTTCTATTACGAATAGCCGACACTGTGGGTGCTTTGAACGCAATTAAAGGAAGTTAATTGGAAAATCTTAAAAATCTGAAATATCTGTTTCAATCCCAAATTTTTTCTTGGCATTCGACCAATATTTTTCACCTTTTAATACAGATCTTTGAGAGAGGGGATCAGCGATGATCCTTTACAATGCTTTATTCCAAATTCATATTCCCAAAGATTTTGGATCCGGCGTATTATCTCACTTTAGGCTTCCTCAAAATTCAAAATCCACTTCAAGGATATAAGATTTGTTTAAAAAACTTACATCCATAGATGTAGTAGAAGAAATACGTGAAAGATTTTACAATTTAACGATGTTATACAACAATTTATCTCAGATCTGATGAGGTAAGTAATTTCCTTTTCATCAATATGAAAAACTCGGCTCCTATTTCTTTATTATTAGCATCCGTTGAGAATTCATGCAAATATCCATTTCTAGCAGTATCACGAGTTTTCAAGTAAGCAAAGTTACAGTATCGTAACAATATAAAAACAGGAGGCTTAATAATACTGAATGATGCAATAAATTTTCTATACGCAATTCAAGCCACGCATGTGCAATATATTAATGTTGATGAATCTCAGCTATCAAATGTACCAAAGGGATTAATTTAACACTTTTCCCAAGCACAAAATTCAAAAAGATTATCTAAAATTTCACTCAATGTCTTATTTTAACAAAATTATCATTTTGTTAAAATGATGTCAAGCATTTGTGAATAAAATTAATACCATCATTAGCAAATGCTTTCAAATGAATCCACATGCATCTCGGTAAAGAGTATAATTCATCGATGATCATTTGGGAACTTTGTTACCATCATTTTGATTAAAATGTTATCTTTCTGAATACAAAATATTCTCATGATCATTATATTCAATTATTACATTACCTTCTTTTCCTCCAGAGGAAGACTGAGCTACATCTATTCTTCAGATTTCGAAAAAATCATTTGTGAGTTCGACATAATTTTCAATTCAAACTGTTGATATCAATAATATTTATTTCCCCTTTGGAGTAATTATAAATATATTGTGATTCTAAAGACATTCTTTTTTGATGTTGAATGAATTGGTAAAAATGCTTTGGAATATAAGCTCGCACTTATAATTTCAAGGGAAATGCGAAATTAATTGCATTAATTTTAATTCAAAGTAAATTAAAGTTTGAAATTAAATGTATATCAATTTTATTTATTTATATAAATTAAATTACGATTAATTACCAAAGATTTGTTCAATACAACAATAAAAAGGCTAAATAAGCACTATAATGTAAAATCAGCTACAATTATAATTGCAAGAAAATTTAAAATTAATAACATTATTTTTAATTGAAATTAAATTAAAGTTTGAAATTAAATGTGCATTAATTTTATTTTTCATAAAAATTTAATTTCCTATTAAAGAATTAATTATGAATAATTAGCAAAGATTTTTAATACAATAATACAAATACTAAATAATTACTACAATGAAAAAAAAACTTTCAATTTCAAAATCTATTTAAATGTAGTTTAATACATTAATTAAGTCCCCAACTTATCTTAATTAGCAACTAACTTTAATTAGTAAAGGTTTTTAATACAACAATGCAGAGACTAAATAACCACCATAAAGAAAAATCTTTCAGTTTCAAAATCCATTTAAATGCAGTTTAACACATTAATTAAATGATGATAAAAATCTCTAACTTTCTTTTTTGTGTGTGTGTGAAAGAGAAATTGTTAAATAATATTTTTAATAAATACCGTAACTAGTTAATATACAAGGTAGTTAGAGTTAAAGTTCTATTTTGAAATGCTCATGAAAGGAGTACTACGTCACAAATGTTATCAAACTTGGTAATAGATTAAAGAAGATAATAGGAATTTCTTTTCATCCAAAAAAAGTTCAAAAACTCCCCACTAGAGGGGGAATGGCGCTGTGTGCCCTATTGTTAAACAAAATAGGACTTGAAGACATCGGTTTAAAATGTGTTTAATCATTTCTGAAACGTGTTACAAAGAATGTTCAATGTGGAATCAGCCATTTTCTGAAAGCAAGTTAAATCCCATTATTGCATTCTCAACATTAGCTCCTAACATATCTGAAGGAATATTAAGCACATATCGGTGCATCGTATCTTTGCATGCAGCGCCATTTCAACACGGTGGTGAATTTTTTAACTTTTTGGAGGAGAGGGGAGAAAAAGAATTTTCCATGACCTCCATTAAACTATTACTAAATTTGATAACATTTGGTACAGTAGTTTTCCTTCTATGACAATTTCAAAGTGGAACTTTAATTATAATCACCCTGTATTTCAATATTCGATAGTTTCTTATTAGTCTTCCAACCTCGGATACTTTATTGAATGAATATGAAATAATGACTTCTTATAGGCAATATTTAAGAATAGAAGCAAATACTTTCTGAATAATATGTATCGATGTCATCATTTTATAGTCATTCCTCAAAAAAGGAATAATTAAGACACTATTTCTTTCTTATTCATGAAATGAAGATAAAAATTTCATGACTTTGCGTGCTCAGTCAAGGAAACAAAAACGAATCACTAATAACTATTCTGCCACCTTTCATTGTGCACCTTAGTGAAAGGTATCGTCATAAGAAGAATTAGCTAGTTTAAAAATTTATAAAGTTCAAAATTTATTAAGGAAACGGGCGTATATTGAAATATTCACAAACAAGAGGAACATCATTTTAAATATTAATCTCAAACATTGTAGTACAATCTGACGTTCCCTTTTTATAATGAAACGTGTATCACCTTTCTTTTTTAAGCAGAGATGACAGATGTCACGCATTAGAATATTTTATGAGTACAGTTTTTAATAATTCTATACTTTTATTTCCTCTTCAGTATATGAAGATGTTCAATAATATTTGAATATAGCTATTTTTAAACATTCAAAGGAGATTCGAACTTCTAGTACAAAAAAATGGAAACGATAATATTTTCTATATATCGTCTATTTTAAAATGTGTTTTTAATTAAGTAACATTGATAAATTGAGCATAAAAATGTATTAAATATTTCTAATCGCATATTCATGAATAGTGCAAGAAACGGATGGGAAGTATTATTTTAATAAGTACTTAAAAGCATTTTTAAAAGGTTATTAAAATTAGATTAAAAATAGTATGAAAATGCTTAAAAAATTAAAAAATTAAAAATAACTTTTAAAAATTTAATATTTGGTGGTGCAAAAGTAATTTTTTTTAAATAATTGTTCCAAAGTACTATAAAAATGGTTAAATTTTTGATGAAATGCTACTTGAATGTCTTGTTATATAATTAAACATTTTAGTAACCACCTATAAGTGATTTACAAATTTCCGAAATATTATACATTATTGTGGTACTACTAGAGAACAATGTACACAAAATAAACATTTTTAGTATTATAAAAACATAGCAGCACATTTATGACATTTGTAAAATTATAATTATCACATCATTGGGGGTTGGAATGATTCATTTCAGACAGTAGAGTTTAATCTTTTAAAAATTTTAATTTTCAATTCTTAGATGTACACTGAACAAAGATTCAAACCAATTGAACAAAGATAAAAGGGGGAAATTAGTACTTTAGAGGATGGATTGTTATCAGATTGAAACCTATCAATTAAAGAATTTTAGATTCATTCGAAGTTCTTTATTATCTGAATCAGACAAAAGCCGAAGGGGAAAAAAAGAAGGATTCTGACACCAGTAGTATTTCTCGAACCACCATCTGGAGGGACTGAATCTGTTATATAACATAAATAAGCGTTATAAAAATGATACAATGTAGGATGGAAATACGTAATTAAATACAATGTGCACAGAAATGCATATACAAATAGATAAATAATTAATACAGATAGAATAATAAAGAAAGCAAGAATAGTAAAAGTTTTGTATCACCAAAGAGAAGTATTAATTTTATTGGACTATATAAATAAGTCTAAATTTCTTTTTCTAAAAGTCTTTTATTTCGTTCGAAAAAAGTTATTATCCCAATTAAATCATTTTAAAAATTCTCTGAAATGGTAAATTAAATTGATATTTTGCGTTAAGAAATTTAAATTTATCTATACATGCTGGAAAAATTTTATACTAAAACATTATTTCAAAAATCTAAGTTTATCCAATCCTGAATTATGATTAATTTATAATATCCAATTCTTGAAGTTTTTAATTAATTTTAAATTATTTAAAAATTGATAAATATACTTATTTGACTTATACATTGGCCATATTCTTTTTCTTGAAGAGTGAAAGGCCGTATTAAAACAAGCCATTTTAATTAAAGAATTTTCAATAGAAGTTGTCTTTTCATTATTTTTTCCTTCGTTACTTTCTCTGATTTAAGCAGATTTGCAAAATTGTCAATGAAAATTTAAAAATATATATATTCTTCTCTAGAGCTAAAAGTAATATTTAAGTAAAATTGCGATTAAAGAAAGCTAAATTTAAAAATTTTGAAAAACTATCGTTACTTTAAATGTTCTTCCAAAAGAATAATTTCAAAAGAATTCACCTTTTAAAATTAACCATTTTTTTTTCTCGTTCCCTTCTAATAAACATGATACCCAGTCACATTCGTTATTCCGTTTTTAATCACCTAAAAGGCAAATTAAATATTCAACCACATCAAATGCTCCATTAGCGCATTTATTAAAAAAGTGATGCTTTACCAAACGCGAAATTTTCGTTTCAGTTTCAGTATTTCTTAATAAATTTTTAAAAAATGGTGTATGAAGAAAAAAAATGGAATAATCATTTAATGAAAAATGGAAATTTGTATCTTATCTTCCTTTGGAAAATATTTCTATTTTTAACAACAGACGGTTTATCTTTTTTTTTCTCACCGACAAGCATGGTTCATAAAGAAGCTAGAAGATATGCTTTTATCCGATTTCGTTTAAATTTATGCGACTTGAAAAGGTTAGATAAAGTCTTTCATTTCAGAATGATCTTTTGAAATCTTTATTTTTACAACATAAAAAATAGGAAAATTATTGTATTTGAAAGTACATAAGTCTTTTGCAAGTAAAAGCTGTATAAGAATTTTTGAAAATGTATTTGAATTTTTTTTTTTAAGAAATAAATCATGTATAAGAATTTTAAAAAAAAGTTAACTTCATGAAAATATTCAGAGCAATATAAAACGCTCACTTTCACGAAAGAAAAATTTTTATTCCTATACATTACCCAATTCCTATCAACATGAATGAGTGAATTCATATGAGTAAAACAACCAGATGAGAATATTGTCTTCATGTATTTTTTTGTGAGAATGATATTGTTTTCATAGAAGATATTTATAGATCAACAATTTATAATTTCCTATGTGCATACTGAAATTTTTCATTTTATTTATTACGAAATCCGCGTTCTATTAATTATGTTTGCAAAAAAAAAAATTAAGAAATTCTAAAATCATTTTTATTTTTAATTTTAATAAAACTTGCTAAAAATAACTTAATTTTCGACAAAATACATATGGTAAAAATATAAGATATATATAGAGACATTTTTGTATATTGAGTATATCTATAAATAATAGTATCATAGAAATACTAAGACTCTATTTTTGTAGTGAATGATTGCAGAACTTCTTTTTAATAAAAACTTTTATAATTAAATAAATATATATAAGATGGATGACGCAGATATATATAGATATATATCTATATATTATACAGAAGATTATTCGAAATAGTGATAAAAAATTTTTAAAAATATGTATAAATTAATAAATGTCAACATAAAAAACAGGCAGAAACAAACACAGGAAATTATCTTCATGGGAACAAAGATACTATTCAGAGTACAAATATTGCATTACAAATTATTATTTATTACAAAGGGTAAATATAAGAAGTTTTATTCTTATAGAAATATTATTTCTTCTGCAAAAAATATTATTATTATTTATGTTTTAAGAATTAATATTAATTCAATTTGGTCTTTTATTCTCATAAAAGATTTAAAAGAAACCAGCTCGCTAAAAATTCTCTTGAAATATAAGATTAGAAATATGTATTGCTTAAAAAGCTTTCAATAATTCTAAAACTCTCTCAACATCTTTCGCAAAATTAAGATATTTTTCTGATTTTTCAAAAATTTTAGAAGCCTCTTTATTTGGAAAATGTTTATGTGAAACCAACAATATTCTTAAAAGCATTTTAAAGGAAATATTTATTCACTTTCCACATTAGGAAAATTATTTTTAAATGATAAATTATTCCGAAGGAAATGTAAGAGTTTAAAAAGGTAACGGTTTGTTGACAATTAAACGTTTAAAATTACAAGATAATGCTGTACATTTGTCTTTATTCTATTACCACTATTTAAATGCATTAAAAGGTTAAAATTCAGTTACATGATGAATCTCAATTTTAGCTATTCACTTACTTATTCAAATCCCATTAGTTCATATAAAAGTTTCAGCACCGAAATAATCGTTTGAATGCTGAATCGCCCGATAAATTTCTATCAATTAATAGGCGAAATTATCTTCTAGAAAGTCTTGTTATATTTATGCCCTAAAACTCTTGAGAATATTAGAAATTTTCGCCATTAAATCAAAATGAAAGGCGCAATGAATGAATAAACCAATTTTTCTTCCTTTGAGGCACTTTCAAATTGACAAATAATTCATTTTCCACATTCAACACAAACATTATATACCGGAACAAAATAATAGAAAACTGATGAAAAATTAAATACTTTGCATTCTGAATGTTTAAATTATTAATCTTTTATAAGACCAGAATTTATTACATCTTTCGTTGCTGTTAACATTGGAATTTAAATGCTGAATCGGAAATGCTAAAAGAAAAGTAACTTATGTAATTCTTCCTTAGCGTAAAAAAACGAATTAAATTAATAATTATTAATTAATTATTAACGAATTAATTGTTCGTTTCATAACTACTAAAAGTATTTATAGAATAGGAAATAAACATATTTATAAATGGTATTGTACAAACCTAGTATTGTATAATACTCATTTTCTGAGTTTTTAAGAAAATAATATTTTAATTATGATTTTTCAATGTAAATAGGTAATTTTTAAGTAATTCTAATTTAAGATATTCAATGAATTTATAAATAACTAAAGAAAAAATTCGCATATACTTATAATTTTAGAAAAAAATGAACGTAAAATGAAACGTAATTGCATAATGAGTTTAAATTTATTATGCAATAATATAATAGTGTATAAAAATTTTGGAGTTTCTATTACTTTCGATTCTGAATATAAGAAAATATACAAATTATTTATCATTTTATTTGCCTTTTGAAATACTGATTGAACTTAATCTCAATTATATCTATTATGTATTGCTTGAATCTCGTGGATCTGTAGATAAAGTAATTTTAAACATCACATTTTAGTAAACATCAAAACCTGTTATTTTATCCGTACACTTGTTACTATATATTGTATATAGGAATCATCATAAAGTTCCATGACACCATATTACTACTAAAATTCAAGTTCTGAGTCTATTTCAAATCTATTTCAAAGTTCTCAAGTCTATTTCAAATTGCCCATTGACTTTTGTAGAAATGCTATATCACATGCAGATTCAACATATAAACGGCACACTTGGTAAACAGATTATCTCTTCTTTTTCTTTCAACAATGGAAGAAGGTCATATGATATATGAATTATGATCGATATATATGATTTATGATAGGCATTCATCACACTATCAGTTTTTGTTTTTTTAAATGCTTTTTTTTTTCAAAATTCAAATGAAGAACAGTGATAATTCTTAAGTGACTTTTTTATGTATTTCCTCTTGCATTTAGCATTTTCAAAAAAACCGCAAAAAATTTCAGTTTAATTTTTAAATCTTTAAAATTTCTTTACAATAAATTTTTTATGTTTAAAATATATTTAAATGAGGATACAGATTTATATTTTATGCCAATTCTTAGAACTATTATGATATATTTGAAAACCCATACTTAACATTTAAATTTTACGGCTAGAAAACTACGTTTTAATGTATTTCATGATTAGAATTTGCTAATTCTAATAATAAAGAAACAATTTTGCTGTATACCAGAAATTCCTTAAAACGAGTACTATGACGAAGGTAAATTCGAGATTAAATTGATGAGGCATGTTTTCATTGCACGAATATCCGCAAGAAAATGATGTTGTGCAAGAAGAAAAAAAAATATCCCCTGTGCGTTTTCTTTAGAGACAGATAGTTGAATTTAATGAGGCACTATTTTTTTTTCTAACCTGATATACTTTCGGCGAGAAATTTTGTTGAAGTTTTATTTCCGAAATAACCTGGTGAATAAGGTGAAGATAGACATATCTAAAATACCATTTTCTAATGCAATTGAGACTTTCTTACAACTTTGAATGTAATTTGGTAAATCATTCGAATTTACCAAGCAAAGAACTTTTCAGAAAGAAAGCCGCATTGAACCTAAACAACAAAATTACAATAAAAATGTTGTGTGGTTTAAAAACACCACACAAAACTCTGATAGATAAATGGATTAAATTCTGAGACAGCAAAAAATATATTTTTTCAGTTTTTATTAAATTATGTTCTTAATAGTTTCTAAGTATCAAAAAAAGTCTTCTGCTGAAAGCACGGAAATTTTTACATTTGTTCAGGTATGCACTGCTGAAAAAGCTCCTTGTGCATAATTGCTTGGAAGTTTTTTTATTTATTTATTTATTTAGTTGTTGGGAAGAGTCTTTTAAAAACTGTTCACATTTTTGAAGGATTTTTCATTTAATTAATTTACTGCAATATCTTTCAAATTTTCAATCCATGACAAATCCTTTTAATCCCACAGATTTCCGGGTGAGTGTTTTTTCGTAAAATAAAAATTGTCTGCATTATCTGAAGAGATTTAATAGCATTCTGATATTTAAGAAATATTATTAAACACATCTGAAATGTAAGCAACAGATTTCAATAGTTGCACCAGGTACCTAAGGTAAAGAATTTACAGTAGCAACTTAACAGTTATTCTTGCATTCAGTTAATTTTCCTCGATTTAAAATTTAGAAATATCTACGTAGTAATTTCTTTTGAAACCTTTTCACTTTAATATTAAAAGATATCTTTAAATTCATTTCGAAAGTGCCAAAGAAATAAAACTCGAATAGTATAAATGTAATTTCCATCGTAAGCTTTTATTTAATCTGTTAAGAATAACTATTACTCGAATATTCTTGTTACAACCTCCAGAAAAGAAACTTAAACAGTAAATTTTGACATTTTTTTATTTAAATTTGAAATTTTTACAATAAATTTTGTTAAATTTCGCATTTGTAATTAAATAAGCTAATTATTTTTACTTAATTAGAAAATTAAATATTTTTCTTAATTAATGCTTATTTTGCCTTAATTAATTAATTTTGCTTAATTAACTCAAATTGTGTGTAACAGTCGATGATAGATCGTAAAACTAATGAATCTAGTTATTTTGATTAAAACATAAATTATATTTAACAAATATGCTTACAATGACGCAATGGCAGACATTCCTGCATTTATGTGGAGGGGAATTTAAAGAATTAGGTTTATGTATTATCAAGGGAAATAAATAAAAAAAATTAAAACAAGGCACTAATTCTAAACATAAGCTGATTAATAAACAATTCGAAAATTGGAAATACTTTCATCGGAAGTCATAAAACATTTTTTTTTCTGAATTAGTTTATTGATTCGCCCTCAAAACAAATGTTGTCAGAGCAATTTTTCAGCTTATTTATTTATCAGAAATAAAAATAAATTAATTCTAAGTTTATCAAACCTCCATTTTAATTAGATTTCATTTTGGAAAGAATAAATATTATTAAGAAAATTAATCTGTATTTCTACATCAAGTGCTCTGAGATATCGATTTCAATTTTCTAATGGAATTAATAAATGAAAGTGAAATGAGCATTTAAATATTTTCGATTAAATGGAGCTTTTATTTTTAAAAATAATTAAAGAATGTAAATTTTCTTTGCATCTGAACATGAAATATTAACAATATATGCAATACTTGTCTAAAAGATATTCGATGTAAAATTATGACTTTAAAACCGAAACCCGCTACATTTAATGCAATAAGATATATTTTTTCTAAGCATTTAAAAGATGGCTATAAATAATAAAATGGATAAAAATAATAAATTATTAGAGTATGATTATTATACATTATTTTTAATTGCATATTTTAAATGCAATTAAAAGTTAAATAATTGAGCAAAATACATTAAGATTCAATATATTATATGTATAGTTCAATTAACTAAACGAGAAAGAGTAATTTGAAATTTTAATTCAAATAAAATATTGGTTTCCTTTCTGAAATTTAGACTGTCAAATATATTTACTAACATATTATGAAGAAACTACGAAATTACATTTACTCATATAATTTATAAAAAACGTTCAACAGACTGTTTATAAATTACATTGCCCTGAATAAGGTGAGTTTGATTCAGAGAAAAAATGCAGATAGTTAAAAAATACTCCACTATTAAAATGGTTCATAAATAAATGAGAATGTAATATCTCCGAAATGAACCCCTATTTAACCTTATCCTCTATTTGATACTTGTATCAGTTGTATTACTCTATCTTCTCTTTTGGATAATAGATGGCGATATCTAATTAGATACGTATCCCATGGGGTATAGTGATTGTTGTTATAATGAGATGAAATACTGTTCTGTGAGAGGTGCACGCGTTAATATCTTGACTCTTGTCTTTTGTGTTTGTGTTTGTTTTGTGAAATTTGATCATTCCCGAAAGCATACGTCATCTTGCTTCCATTGCTCGGATCATAATGATCTTCATTCCTCCATATCACTAAAATTTCTTGTTTTTATTGCTCAACTTCTGTTGAATATATCTTTATACACGAGAATATGAATGTACAAGAAAACAATCGACATAATTTATTTTAAATTTTATTTTTAATTAAAACTAATTAAAAATATTTTATTTCTTTGTTACAGCTAACCACATCCAGTTTAAAGGTTTATTGCTTTATAACTTATATGCTTATTAATCATTAGATTAATAAAATTTACAACGTCCTTATGACTACAATGCATGGACCTGGTATAATTGAAAAATTCTTAATGTGTCAAAAAATAATTTGATAAAATAGATAAAGCAATTTGTTAACTATAAATTAAATAATTTCAAACCATTCATCAAACTTTAACCGAAAAAATTCAATTCAATTCAATAAAAACGCCAAAACTACTTGTTGACCGAAAATTGAAGCGTTTTAAACCTTGATCATGCAATTCCTGTTGCATCCTTTCAATGAAAAATCTCACAAACAATGATCCTCGAGAAGAAAGCTTAAGATTGATGAAAATTATTTCCTGATTCTGAAATATCCGCTATGATTATTCTTATATAAAGTCGATGTCCTATACAGTCATTTAAATGTTCATTACCAATATATGATGCATATTTTGCCGTTTAAAAGCCAATGTTACACCGGTGAAACGTTATTTTATTGATTAATCATGTTTTTGATAATTAGGAATAGTCATATCACTGACTCTCCGACCCGCCCGAGGGCACACGGATAAAGAATGACCGGACCACCGTAACAGCAACATTGGCTGGAACTGTGGTTGAGTCATAAGGACCATTTCCGGCCATGGTGCAACCCTTCCCGAGGGAAGTACGCCCAGTCATTGTTGGGAGGAGCCAGATCTCCCACCTATTTATGTACCCACTAGGATGGAGAGATCCAACCACCATATCGGAAGCATCTCATCCTCATTTTGAGGTCCCCCCCAGGGGTTGACAATCACGAATATGAAAAAAAAAATAATTCATTTAATTGAATAAAAGTGGCAGGAGCTATGAATGATACAAAACTAAACTAATATTTTTTCCTCTAGAGCATTTAAAAAATAATTCATTTAATTGAATAAAAGTGACAGGAGCTATGAATGAGACAAAACTAAACTAATATTTATTCCTCTATAGCATTTTCATTGGGATAGTTTACTGGTTGCTTCTGCATTTACAGTTAATTTAACTCAATAAACCAGATGAGAATGATAGAAAATTAATCACGTTCTGAAAGATTATGTTATGTAAAGGCAACATTAGAGACTTCTTTTTCCTACTTTCTCTGTCATTCTGAGCATTTTTGAATTGAAGAATAAATTATTATTGTAATCTAAGCATTATCTTAAAGAGATTTAAATCTCCCTCACCTCAACTAAAAGTTTCCTCTACATTAAATGATCGCGAAAATATAAATGTAAAAGTTTTAATTCCTTAAATAATAATCCCAAATATGAAGCTACAACGACTGAAAGTTAATACATCGCTTGTTATTTGGTAATATCCTGACAAACTGAGTTGTATTTGACTTAGACAGAGATGCCATTGTGTTAGTTCACATAAGTCGGTAGAAGGGATATCTAAATTTTACTGTGTCGAATCTGTTGTTAAAATCATTTGTCAATCATCAAAATTTTGTAATCAATTGTCATCCTAAATTAACGACTGTCAAGACACTTTAATCTTTATAATCTTCTTAATAGGCATACTAATAAAATAAGATTTTGTAAAATATTTAAGTAGTTATAAATCCTATCAGAATTGTTTTTCAATGTCTTCTAATTTAATTTGCCAATTACTTTCAGATGATTTTTCATTAAGGTTTCACAATTATTTTCAGAAATATATTCTAGTTTTTCTGAATACCATTTTTCGTAGTTTACTGCATAAAACAAGGAAAAGATTTTATTTTGATATCACTTCTATCATGATTTAAAATATACGTAAGAAAAGTAAAAGTTATTAAACAATTTCAATTCTACCATTAAAATTACTCCATTATTGATTCCATATTTTAATATTTAACATTTTCTCTAGTTGCTTTTAACTATAAATTAGTTTAAAACTCTAAATGAGTCTTGAAATAATAGATAAAATTCATTAATATGATACCTCCCAATTTGAAAAAATATTTATACAGAGCAAAGTAAAAATAATAAGCTCTATCACAATATTTCGCATTTCTAATTTCAAAAAAAAATATTTTTCGTTTATATTCTAAGCGAACTTGTTCAAATATATTGGACACAAATTCTAAATGTTTCTGCCTTTAAAAGAAGATTTCGACATAGAATATGATGATACTACACATTTCATGAAATCAGAAATATGTTTTGATAGTTTTGATGTAAATCGAAGGATTTTCTTTCTTTTTTTCGCATATTCGATTTCACATTAAAAAATTCTAAATATTTAAAAGCCTGAAATGTCTTCAAAACAAAAGCATTTTTTATTTGATAAAATCCAGGATTAAGATGTATAAACAGTTTCATTATTTTCGAATGAAATAAACCATATAAATAATGAATTTCTAATTTAGGTACATTTTTATAAATAACCATACTTTAATCCGTTTGAAAGTATCTTAAATCTCATGTTCTTATTTACCTTTCACACTTCTACTAATGCATTAAAAGTGCATTTAAAAGGACTTTAAAATACTAGTTTTGAAAAATGTTTTCTTAGATGAGGAAAGGAAATGTTTCTAAAAAGTACTTAGATGATACATTTGTTTAAATTCATGAAAGAAAAATTTTGCTTCAAATTGGAAAGGAAAGAATGAATATATTATTTTTATGAAAGTGATCATTCAGTAATGTTCTCAAAACGCAGCCATTATTTAAAAAGACTCAAAATGGTAAAAGACCATTTACTTGCATTAAGAATTGAAAAGGGAGTTTACACTTACGAATTTCATTTATCAGGGTAGCGCTTGACTATATTCAAAATTCTTCCATTTGTACCAATATTTAAATAGAGTTTGTTAAGAATTTTCAACTAAAATTGTTGCTATTTGATATGTCTCGTCTATCTATAAACGAATAAAGGTAAATAGTTTATTTCATGGAGAGTTTAAAACTTCTGAATAATTTCTGGTTGGTTTTATTATTTCTGAATTGTTATATATCAATTTTTTGCATTGTTATATATCAGGGCTAGAACATTTCCATAAGCGGAATAATGTAAAAATAAACGGGATTTGAGTTTTTAGAGCTAAATAGTATTTTTGATTGATATGTTAATAGAATATTCTCCATCAAGGTATATATTAAAAAGAAACCCGAGAAACTTATTTATTTTACAGTTCTTTGCACTTAATTATTTTGTGATTATATGTTTGATTTAAAAACAGGGCATGACTTTATTAATTTTCAACATAATGATATTGTATAAAGAACTGTTCTAAACATGAGTTGAGCTATTATTCAACTCATAAATGAATAATTATTATTCACAGTTTGAATAACTATTAGTCCCAAATATAAGGTGTTGCTTTCGTGATTTTAAATAGTATAATATTTTAAAATTGTATTTAACAGCATAATGACGCCTTCTAAGCGTCATTTATTGTCTTTTTTAATAATAACACAACATAAATAACACAAAATGCTCGTTAATTTTTTTTATTTACACTCCTGAACTCATCTCTTTTATTTATTAATTTGTTTGAAGGCATTTTAAATCTTTTCAAAAATCACTAATAGTTTTAAATTCTATTGGGATACTGAATAAATAATATGACTGAAATATTCAAAACTAAATAAAAATGAGCTGTCATTAATTTGAAAAAAAGGTTATAAGAAGCATAGTATAACCATAATGGCTACTCTGCACTGGCAGAAGGCATTCTGATAAATCTGAATAATCGGAACACCATGACAGCATTGTCGGTAATTATGGTTAAGTCCTAAGAATTATCACTGACCATGGTACAACTCCTCCCACCAATCCTAACATTGAGTTCTAAAGGTCATCACCGACAACAGTACTCTCCCGTAAGAGGTACATCTAGTCATCGGTAGGGAGTAGCCAATTCTACACTATTTCTGTGACATCAGGACGGCGAGAAGTAACCATCATACCGGAAGCTCATCATCCTCAAATCTGAAATACCTTTCATGGGGATCTAAAAAGAGCATAATATAAGAAAAAATTCTATAAAAATATTTCGCATTTCACATTTCTGATTTCTTAAAATATCCTGCATAATTTTTATACAGAGCAAAGCCTTGAAATTCTATTGAACCTGAAAAAAAATAAACTCTTATTTATCACATGCCTCGGCTTTCGATATTAATGTGGGAATTATCTCTCTCTTTTGTTTCGTATTAAAGCTCCAAAAGCTTTAAATATAAAATAAGCATAAACCTCCCTCTAAAGAAAAGCATTTTCATGAATCTGATAACATGAGTATACCTCGATAGAACTATTTTCGCTATCTTTGAAATACAACAAACAAATAAATAATGACTAGTCATTTTGGATGTTTTTATGCAAAAGCAATTCATTAATCAAAGCAAAATTACCTTATATATGTATTTTTGTATTTATTATTTGCTACACCTCATGTAATACTTCAGTGCGTTTAGAAACGTTTCCAAATTGGGGTCAATAAAAAAAGATTTCACAGCTGTGAAGGCGAAAAGTTAGTCAAAAGACTTTAGGAGGTACATTTGTTTAATTTAGAAATGAAATATTTTTACACCGGAGAGCAAGGCACTTGGAAATGAATGGATTGATTGCATTTTGTGTGACAACTTATTCTATAAAGCACAACCGCTTTTCTGAATTATTTAAGCGGTGTATTTAAAATACCATTTACGTAAATCTACATTAGGAAAGGAGGTTTTACACACATGATATTTCATGTGTTAATCACCATTTTTCTTAAACTTCCTTCTTTTATTTCTCGTACTTGAAATAGTTCTATAAATAATTTAGAATAGTTTTTCACAAAAACTTTTAACCCAAACGAATAACATGTCATGAACTGAATATTATAAAGTGTAGTGTAAATAATTTTATTTCCTAGTTAAAACGTTGAAATTACTTTTGGTCAATGTAATTTTTAACATAAATATTTTACATAAGTTTTCTGTAAACGATATTCTACAAAAAAAATTGGCATTTTTTTATTATTTTTTTAGAAAGATCGAAGGCAATATTTTTAATTTTTATCTAATATTAAAGATTATTTTTTAACAGCATTTCGATTCGGATAAACTGAGAGCTCCGATGAATTTATTTCTATTCTAAATGCATGCTTGTTGTTATCAATTCGATTAAAATCAAACAAAAATGTTTAACCATTCCTCAATATTTTAATGTAATGAATCTACTCTTGTTCAGGAAGCTCAAGAAATTATTGACATTTTAATAAGAATTATGAATTGCTATTAACATACTTTAAAGTCCCTAACTCAAAACATTCACACGATAATCCATCATAATGCAAAGACGTATCTTAAAACTTTGATCTTCCTGAAGATACGGATGAAGCAGAATTGGAAATTCTTAGCAAATTCTATTTTTTCCCCTTTTTTTTATGTTGAGAGGGAGCACTTGAATCCTACCGTTTAGTAACAAAAATAATTGCAATGAGTAAAAGGAAGTAGTTATTGAAAGAGATTACTCCCAAAGGCTTATTTGTATGATTAAAGATAATAGCACTGACGGATAAGATTTATTTTTTAAATAATTAATCTCAATTTGTATTCTGTATTTAACATATGGTTTTTATTCTCAATCCAAGTTCCCAACATGATTTGCAATTATTTTCTCTTTTTAACCGGCATAAAAAAATTACAAATTTCTTGATAAATAAAACTTAGTTTGAAATTACTAAATAGTGAAATCAAGAAACACTTGCCGTTTCTTGAGATGCAAACATACATCTGCTGTTTCATCAATAACATTTTAATAGTGTCTTGACCATGACAGATGTCTTGACCATTGCCTTGTTAACGAAAAAATTTACAATGAATAATGACCATTAAAATTAACTATTCTCAAGAGAAGCCAACAATAAACAAAAGTAACTTAATGGGGAAACATAAACAATTTAACACATTAAATATGATTTTAGCTGGGTCTTGCTACATCAGAAGAAACATTATCTATAGGAAATGATTTTCATTTATTATTGCCTTTAAAATTACTTTTTAAAAGGATAAATGAGTAAATGTAGCATTTCGTGTTTCGAAATCAATACTCTTTCGGGGTTTTTTTTATATAAAAAGTCATATTATAATTGCAATATTTATATATACATATTTTAATGATGGACATTTATTTTCAAAACAAACTGACGAACATCAAACTTTATTTTGATTTTTTTCAATTATGCGCAACAACATAATAAAATAATATATAAATCTAATAATAATAAATAAATAAATGTAACTAATGTTTTTAATGTTTGAAACTTTCTTAGAATTAAAGGAAGACATTATATGCATCGCATTGTAAATGTAAATATTACATTTTGATTAATATATGCATTAGTAATCATCTTAACTATTTTTAATTTCAAAGAGTCAGAAATCAAATCAAGAATGTTAGAAATTAATGGGCTTTTTAATTGTCTTTTTACAGTCTTTATGACGGTATGTAAAATTCAATAGGGTCAAGTAAATTAGTTAGGAACGAGTTTGCAGTAATCATCGTTTCCTTCGAATCTAAATGTTCTTATGAGAGGGAAAATAAGTTTATAATTTATGTAAGTGTATAATCATGTTCTTTGAGACTCACTAAACAATCATTTTCTTAATAATTACCAATATCAGTTACAATATCTTTCATAATTTCCTCGGTATGTTCCCAACTACCCCAGAAAATATGAAGTAATTGGCCAGCTTGTTTTGAATTGCAATTACAATAATGAGCATATTAAATGATAAAATCTTCAAAAATCATTGCTTATTGCCTCAGAATTTATTTTGCCGATGATTTGTAAATCCCCAAAGTACTGTTCTTTTGCCTTTTTTTCTCTATATTTTTTTAATTTCAAAGTATATCGCATATAAAGTTTCATGATTATTTAAGACCTTCGATTTGGAAAATTTATAATCCTTCTGTCACCAATTTTGTCGGGGAAAATCGAGAAATGAACTTTTTATAAAACAGAAATGAACATTATTAGACAATAAAATTAAATATTTAATGTATAGAAAAAATACTTTAACAAGAATTCTTATACTCCAATTTAGCAGTAAAAATGAAACTTCTATTTTAAAAAAACGGGAAATATCTCAAATTCAAATTATTTTTCTCTAACATTTACGCTGCCTGAGAAAATATACTCAGCAATTCGATTTAAAAGTATTATCTAACTCTCAGCAATAATAATGTATCATTAATCACCAAAATAAATTTTGATTTAATCAATTCATAGCTCTTCAACCCTGTCATAACCAACTTACCCGCATTAACTCCACCAATCTTTTAGTCGAGTGATTTAAAGTCATTAATTCTGGCACTTATAATAGAATCTATAAAGATTTATATATTTGTTGAATAATCAACCATGGGAAATTCGATCTATTAAGTTCTCCATCTCCACAGCCTCCGTTTCTTACTGAAAACAATCAAAATAATTATCTTCAGATTATTCATTCAGCATCAGTTTTTTTTTATTCCTTGGGGTCATTTTTTGTTCTCTTCTACACTCGACGTCACCTCACTACTAATAACAAGCTTTCATTCATGAAAATTAATACACATAGAGATAAAAAAAATTCTTTAAAACGAATAAAAATCTTGCAATTATCCTTCTTATATTTAAAATTCTATCGAAATCACAATGTTGTTGTTGTTTTCTAAATACATGAATTTATTCAAATATTTTGTTACTTTATATTTTAATACTAATAAAAAATTCAAATTTATAGAGCATTTATTGATTCGAAATTTCTTGCTTCCATTTAAATAAAACAATAAGTATCTTCTTCGATTATACCTGAAGTAAGGAAAAATAGAAAAACAGATATAAAGCACTAAAGACTACTTTTTGAAATGACAAAGCATATTCGTTTTTGTAGAAAAGGAACTGCCAACAAAATTTAAAATATTGGATTGGTTTACAACAGTATGAAAAATTTAAAACATAGGGAAATATTATTAAGATTATAAACTTCAGGTAAACCCTTAAATATATTTTATCTTTTTCTTCTAAGCAATGTATACCGTTTTTGAATTTCAGTGACATTTTTCTCGATTTATTCTATGAAGCCTTTTTGCTTGATTTAGTTTTTAAAAAAATAAACTGTTTCAGACGTGTTGCGAATTGCCGAATGTTTTTGTCCTTTTATTTTATAGAAACTAACTTCTCCCTATTTCCTTCAACATAGAACTAAAATGGAAGAACATCTGTTGAAATTGCTAACAAGAGAGGATACGGTATTTCGAAATGGCTGCCAATTCTGAATGGTAGTAAAAGCAATCAAAAAATGATCTTGCGCATGAAAAGATATTTTTATAGGTAACATAAAATTGATAACAACATGGATGAAATAACTTTAATCTTTCAAAAAGAAATGCTTATTTTATTGTAAAAGCAATATTCAGTTATTATATAGAGAAATATTAAGATTTAGATAGTTATATATAGAAAGCCATCCTTCATTATATGCCTTTCATCCATTCTGTTCTGCAATTGTATTTCATTAGTGCTAAAATTTTGTTTGATATTTTTATGAAGTTGAATTTTCATGAAAGAAGATATTTAGACGTAACGATATCGTAGTAATATTTTATAGTATTTTGTGCCGAATGTCTAAAGTTTTCAAACAATTATCAAAAGGAAGTTTTTGTCAAATGCATAGTTGGTAAAAAAAAGAGAAGATAAGTTTTATCCTTAATTGGTTAGTTTGTAATTGACTAATTAGACATTTTAATGCAATGGCAAAAGAAGAACTAACAGCAGCAGCTGTAAAATTAACTGAAAATAACGTTTAAAGAAAGCCACGCGATTGCCGTTTGGAAATCTTCCTGTGCCCATTATATGTGAAATTTTAAAAGTCGTTATCAATAATTTGGTGGTTCTTCATTACTTATCCGGGTATTATAATTTTATTGAATATAGATTATGCTCATGAATTCTATTTTGGCAAATTAAAAAATTATGAATTATTTGTTGTACCATTCTTAAAACGTTATAAAACATTTAGTTATTTCAACGTTTTGAAAAATTTTGTTAAATTCATTGTTTATCTTTAAAAACTGTTAATAATTGATAATTTTTAATAGGCACTTTCAAGATTATTCAACAGATTATGGATTCTGCATCATTACAAAATTCTAAAATTGTGAAACTGATGTTCCCATCAAGATATTCCTCATCACATCATTATGATGATGTGATGAGGAATATCTTTTGTCCCCTTGATGGGGACAAAAGATATTCCTACAAAATTTATGCCGGTTGATTGTAATTTGAAATATGCTTCTACCGGTTTAAATCTTATTTAATATTGTGGTTTTTTGAACATTTGAAAGATAACTACTGATTTCTCCGTAAAAATAAAAAGAAAATCGAATTAAAAAAATTTCATTCCGTTTTTATTGTCAAATTGCGCATAATGAGCGCCGTTATCAGAGATCAAGTGAAATATTTTCATTCAAAAAATAGTACGTTCATTCCATTACATAAAGTAATATTTCCATTTATTTTGCTACATTTTTTTTTTTTTTTGAAAATGAATATCTTGTTTTTGACTTTCTCAACATTCTATATAAAAAAATAATTTCATTTGGTAGACATCAATAGTTTCTAAAATTAAATTCAAAAAAATTCTTTTTTTATGAAAGCAAATCAATAAAACTCTCTAATATTAAATATTTTCCGACTAAAGCTTAATTTCGATAAACAAAGGCAATAATAACTTAGTTTGATATAAGGAATCGCATTCAATATTGTATTTTTGATACCGTGTTGAAGATTAAAATTTTAAAAAATGTAATGTGATCTCAATATCTTATATTTAAACTAATTATTAATTTAAATAGAATTTAAATCAAAAAATATATTTCATTTTCATACGAATTCTCATATGAATAAACTATAGAAATGCTCAATTGGATATTTCATATAACTCTTCTTATAATACAAACAACATAGTTGATGAATATAATAAGAAAAATTGAATAACATTCTACTTTTAGTCCAATAATATAGTTGTTTGCTTCATTGTCGAAACGCCAGAAAATCGATAAATATATTCTAATTTAGGGTGCTATGCAGGAAAATTTTCAATTTCAACTGAATAATATCAGTTGAACGCACAAACAGAAAATGAAAATAATCTGCTTCTTTCTTTATTTTCTGGATTTTCCATTTATTGATTAAATTTATAAACTGGCCTCTAATATGATAAGTTTATAATCATGGAATTCTGTAATTAATTTTCAATTTCAAATATTCCATTATTTAGAAATTTCATGTAATATGATTGAAAGATAATTCTGAAAACTTTTCAAGGCAATGTTTAAAAATTTTCAGTTTTTTCGATTTTTAAATAGAAATGAAATTTCAGGTAATGTTTTAAAACTATTTGAAGTCCTTTCAAAGAAATTAATTCTATTTAAAAATGTTTAACTTAATTTAAACTTTCATTTCATTTACAAATTCAAATCTTTGTTTAATAATTTTGTGAATGATATCTAAATGTTTCTAATTTTTTTATTTTGCTAAAAACTTCACACATATGGTCTTGGCCATGAAATTTATTATAGATTTTTAACTTCCAGCAGCCCAAATTAAGTGTCAAGAAATTGTCTGAAAGCTAGAATTTTATTTCAGGAAAAGAAATGCACTTTCATTAATTCTCTATTCAATGGAAGAAACGATTCATCGTCACTTCCATCGTCACTTCCAATATTTACTCCTTTATATTCCCATTAAGGTAATGACCAGATTACTTACTAGCAATTAAGTCGTTGCCCATTTGCTGTAAATAAGATGAGGGTCAGAAACTAATAATCCGCACGAAAAGAAATCAGTCAGAGTGTTCTCTTGTATACAGACAATTTTGTTTCTCTTGTGAAACAGACAATTTTGTTTTAAACTTTAAAGTATGGTACAAAAATCAAGTGTGCACTTTGAAACTATTTCTATTTGACCTTAGATCCAAATTTAACAAAACTATACTATTTGTTGTCAAAACTACAAATCCTAATTTATTTATCTTCTTTGTTATATTATTGTACAACCATGCTTACATACTCATGCGCAGTTGAACTATCCATTAAGGAATTTACCCAAAATTAACCACGATCAAAACTTTTGCATTCAAGCTATGCTACACAGTAAAATTAGCATAAGACATCTGAATATACTATTTTACTGTCATATTCTAATATTTATCCTCCAACCTATGTTTGAATTTTCACTTATATATGCGATAAATAGGGAAATCGTCAGATTGTAAACTTTTTGCTGCATTTGAGGAATGAACAAAAAAGCAACGGCTTGAATAATTTTGGTGAATTTAGAAAAGATCAACTAAGAAAAGTACGAAAATTAGTTAAAGAATTTTAGAAGTTTTCTACGTGTGTCGCTGATGTCGGCCATTGTAAGTTACACAACCCATAAATAATGCAGATGATCGATCCTTTTCTAGTCAAGAACTTCCAAGACTCTTGTAAAGAAAGGAGTTGTGCATCTATAAAAAAACGACGTGCAATTAAATAATCCAGAAATTGAACAAGGACTTGGTTTTTGCGCATTGTTCCTGTTAAGAAAAATAATTCTACACTGTTTCCTAGAAATTAAATGAAATTATGAAAAGTGACACTAGCTTCTATTACGAATAAACGACATTATGGGTTCTTTGGGCCCAAGTCAAAGAAATTAATTGGAAAATCTTAAGAATCTGAAATATCTGTTACAATCCCAAATTTCTTTTTTCGGTTTTCGAGTAATATTTTGCACTTTTTAAAACAGGTTCTTTGAGAGAGGGCGTCAGAGATCGTTCTTTATTCCTAAATTCATATTCCAAAGATTTTGGATCCGGCGTATTATTTCACCTTCAGTTTCCTCAAAATTCAAAAGCCACTTCAAGGAGATAAGATCTGTTAAATAAATTTCTATCCATAGATGTAATTGTAGAAATACCCTAATGATTTTACAATTTAACTATGTTACACAACAATTTATCTCATATTTGCTGAAACTTCTGCTGAGGTAAGCTATTACACATTCTTCGTTTTCATCCATCTGAAAAGCACGGCTCCTATTTCGTTATTTTTAGTATCCATTGAGAATTCATGTAAATACCCATTTCTAGCGGTATCACGAGTTTGGCAGGTAAACAAAATTACAGTTTCGTAATGATATAAATGTAGAAGGCTTAGTAATTCTGAATGACGAGTTGAACTCTTTATACGCAAATCAAGCCAAACAAGTGCAATATATTAATGTTGATGAATCTCAGCTATCAAATGTACCAGAGGGATTAATTTAATACTTTTCCCAAGTACGAAATTCAGAAAGATTATTTAAAATTTCACTCAATGTTTCATTTTAACAAGAGTAATATTTTGTTAAAAATGATGTCGAACATTTATGAATAGAATTAATATCTTAGTACTACAAATGCTTTCAATTATGAATCCACATGCATTTCTGTAACGAGAATTATTTGTCCCTGATCTTTTGGGAACTTTATTACTATCATTTTGATTTAAATGTTATCTTTCTGAATACAAAATATTCTCATTATGATTATTTTCAATTATTACAAAACGAATCATTACATCACATTCACTTCCTCTAGGGGAATACTGCTTACCTCTATTCTTTCGATTTCGGAAATATCATCTGTAATTTCGACATAATTTTCAATTCAAACTTTTAATATCAATAGTATTTATTTCCCCCTTGAAGTAATTATAGATATACTGCGATTCTTAAAACATTTCTTTTGATGTTGAATGAACCTGTCAAAATGCTTTAAATAGAAGCTCGCACTTATGCGAAATGCGAAATTAATTACATCAAAGGAAATGCGAAATTAATTACATTAATTTTAATTCAAAGTAAATTAAATTTTTAATTAAATGTGTATGAATTTTATTTATTCATAAAAATTTAATTTAAAGTTAAAGAATTAATCATGAATAATTAGCAAAGAATTTTAAAACAAAAATATAAAGACTAAATAATCATTATAAAGAAAAAAACTTTCTGTTTCAAAATCTATTTAAATGCAGTTTAACACAATAATTAAATGATGCTAAATGTCCCTAACTCATCTTTTAATTAGAAAAGAAATTGTTAAATACTGCTACGAATCTGCAGTGTTGCTTCCCAGCACAATTGATACCATCGTAGTAAAGAAAGTTTTACGGACAGCTCTATTGAATACTAATCGGATGCCTATCACTGACCGCTGGTCTTGGCTACCATTTAGCGACTTGGCAAAAATTTGGCGACTTTCGCGACAAAATGGATGGTAATAGAATTTTCAAGAATTTTGACGATAGAACATTAGGACACGATTTAAGGTGATCTTTCGAGATCCTTGTCTGCCCTGTCTCGGGAACTATAAAGGGCCGTGAGACCGAGCTGAGGGCTGTTATTTAAGTTTAGCTCTAGTCAATAGTTATCTCACAGGGCGCTTCGAGCTGCTTATCATTATTGTGCTGCTTGCGTTCTGCTGTTTGCCGGAAGTTCTGCTGTTTAGTGCTTGTGTATGTCTTGACTGTGTTTTGTTAACTAGACACAGTCAAGTGTATTCGTGCCTTTGTGTGTATTCGTGCCTTTGTGTTAATAAGCGTCGTAATTTGTTTTTGGAGCCCGTTGTTGACTGTGTCATCATAACCCATTACAGTGAACACATTGAATTTAGCGGAATAATATACGCAACAATATTATTATAATAATTATTTTTAATAATTAAGGTGATTTGTTAATAGATTTCAATGACAAGATAGGTTCTTATTGACCTTCTAACCACGAATGATTTTTATTTTTTCAATAATTATAAAAGAAATAACATTTTAAAATGACTACTTATAAGCAATATTTTAAAATAAAAGCAAATACTTTCGGAATTATATGGATAGATGCAATCTATTTATAACGTAGTGCTCAAAACTTAAAGGAATAATTGAGACACTATTTCTTTCTTATTCATGAAAGGAAGGTAATAGTCACAGCAATGAATTACCAATAATTATTCAGCCACTGCTCATTGTGCATCTAAATTAAAAGTATCATCATAACAAGGAAAAACTATTTAAAAAGTTTACAAGATTCAAAATTTATTAAGGAACCAGGCGTATATTGAATTATTCGCAAACAAGTTATAATTCAAGCATCATTTTAAATATTAATCTGAAGCATTGCAGTAGAATCTGAAGCTTACCTTTTTATAATGAAACGTGTATCACCTTCCTTTTTTCAACAAAAAATGACAAGTGTAATGTATTAGAATATTTTATGAGAGGAGTTTTTAATAATTCCCACACTTTTATTTCCTTTTTAATATATGAAATTGTACAATAATATTCGAATGTAGCTGTTTTTAAAAATTCAAAAGAGATTCGAATGCTTATTGTAAAAAATTAAATCATGATAATGTTTTCTATTTATGGTCGATTTTTTAAAATGTTTTTAATTATATAACATTGATAACTTGCCCATAAAAATATATTAAATATTTCTAAGAACATGTCTATAAATCGTGTAACTAAAACAATGAAAAATATTATTGTAATATATATTTAAAAGCATTTTTAAAAGCTTATTATGCATAGATTTAAAATAGTATGTAATGTAATCGGTATCCTTAAAAAACTTTTTTTTACTATTAAAATGGTCTAAAACTAAATTTTTGGAGTAATTTGTTCCAAAATGCCATAAAAATTAAAATTTAAACTTTTGATTAAATTTTAAATATATGTAAAAATATATGTAATATTGCACATTGTAAAATCTTGTATAATTATATAATTAAAAGTTTTAGTAATCATCCGAAAAACGATATTATAAATGTGGGATCAGCTGTCTACACTGCAGAAAGTGTTCAATAAGGATATTATAAATATGGAATCAGAGGTCTGCATTGCAGAAAATGTTCAATAATGATCTTCATTATGCATCACAGATAGTATATCAGCATATAAACATTAACATATTAAAAATTCATAAACATTCAACATTTTTTGTTTAGATAACATCAATTATGTTAGATGCAGGTTCAAGTAATCATGCAGATTTATATTTAATTTTTTTAACCAGAATGTAACGTTTATACTTGATTTTAACCTTTTAACCTGAAATATTAAGTTGTAATCGTTCGCATAGAGTGTTATAAAATGGAAATCATATGAAGAACTTAAGGAAAATTATAAATATCAACATCACAAAATAGAGACATTCAGGAAAATAGTCATTCCTAGTAAAAATGTAGAATTTTTTCTATTCTATATCTATTTTTTTCACAGTTGTGTAGATAAAATATTAAACTTTTCATCAAATATGTCTTATGTAGAAAAAACGCTCTTTTTGGGAGTATTTTTCAAAATGGAAGAATATTTCAGTTACTTTTTACAAAACAGTTATTGGACCACAATTAGACCGGATTCCCTGCATATTCAGTAAAATTAATCTCAATTTTGAATTGTTTTTGTTATTTTCAAAATTCAAATTTTTTTGTTATGTTGAAGACAATACGCAACATTTTTAATATTATAACATGATAGCATATTTATGACATTAATAAAATTATATTTATCACATGACTGTGGGTTTTGGTGAGATATTTCAGACTGTAGGATTTAATCTTATAAAATTTTTAATTTTCAGTTCATAGATGTGCATTGAACAAGCATTCAAACCATTTGAACTATTGTAAACAAAAAAATAAAAAGAGAGGATTGGGATTTTATAGGATAAATTGCCATTTACATCCCAACAAAACATATCAATGAAAAACGTTTAGCCTCGTTCAAAGATCTTAATCTATACTTATAATAAAGCTCAATGTGTGTGTGTGTGTGTGTGTGTGTGTGTGTGTGTGTGTGTGTGTGTTGGAGCTCTACAGACCAGACCATTCAACCTACAGCTACCAAATTTGGCACGTATATACCTTGGAGGCCGGGAATGTGCACCTGGGGGTTATTTTTTCGAATTTTTAAATAGAATTTTATTTATTTAAAAATTAAGCGAAATTTTGACGTGTTTCTGCTATAACTGCCAAAAATATTACCGCAAAAAAAAGATTTTTACATGAAGTTAAAGATCAAAAATTTATCTTTTAAATGATACTACCGTTTTAATCTTAAAATTAAATTTCTATTTTTAATGAATTTTTAAATAAATATTTTAACTATGTTTTTCAATAATTTTTTTTGTCAAAAATAAAAATGAGGATTAAGCACGTTTCGCATTCATGAGAAAAAAATAGCTTTTTTCAAAGTGTTGCCATCACATTGATTAAAGCTCTAACTGAAAATAAATTAAATCTTTTTGGAAATGAAATCTGCAAAAATATAATTTTCGGCAAGTGTCTGTAGGAAATGAAACAAATACGAAATATTATTTTTTCTAAAAAATAAATTCAAGAAGAATTATTTTATGACCTTTTACACTCTCTATACAGGATGTTTATTCAGTCCCGGATCCATTTTGATATTTAATGACTCATAAAATAATGAAGATGTAAACAAACTTATGGCATTTATTGATGGAATAACTCACATATTTTCCTTTTCAGGTTTGAATATTTTTACTTTTGTAAATATCGTCTGCGCGTGTTTTTAATTTCAGATAATTTCATTTTCCAGTCTAAATATCTGTACTTTTCTAAATATCGTCTGTTTATTAATTGCATTTTTCTCTCTTTTGTTTTTGGCAACTATTGAAATGTTATGTTTACTTTTGATGTGTTTGTTCTATGAAGTACTTTTGTATGTGATGTTTTATTCGATCGGATATTAAGGAGATTGCATACACCACAAGAGAAAGCACAGATTTTATGGTGGTCATAGAGTTAATTTCCAATCAACTAAATCACTGACTTTTAAGAGTTAATTTCAAATCACTTAAACTGACTGATTTATGAAGATTTGAATATCACTATTCAATAAAAAAAGGATAATTTTAGATTTTGCATCGATCGCGTCAAAGAAAATACGGCAATAAGCGCGCAGGTTTCTCAAGATTAATTGGCCTAAGATTATGAAAATGGTGAGTTTTTCTAAATTTTTAACATTTAAAACTTCATAAATAAGTCTTAGTTGATCGTGGAAAATAGAAACATTCATTCATTTATTTAAAATTTGGTGTGTCCAGAATATTTCTCAGAATATGATACCTTACTGCATTAAATTTAGACTTCATAATTTTTGAAATATATTTATAAGCAGGAACAAAATATTATTATTGATTTCATTTCAATCCTTTTGAAAGCAAAACTAAAAACTGAATTTTATACTGAATCTCAGAAATTTTTGTTGAATTATTGTTTGAGATATTACATAAACTATGAAAAATATTTTGTAGTCAACATAAGACTTAAATACCGAGCGATTCTGTTTGCAATACTCATATTCAATAATAATAACAATTAATAAATAACAATGAAGATGATAAATAAAATAAACGCTTGGTTTTATTAAAAAATATCTTAATATTAATTGCAATTTCGTCATTTACATTTTTAATTAAAGTTGAAGTTTTACCGGAAATGGCAACAAATTAGCAAAATATATATAGTAAATTGAATGAAACGATCTAAACAATATAATTTTGGTATGACTATCAAAATTTGAAGATTAAAAATGTTTTGTTTGAGAATCCTGTAAGAGACCAGTTACTTAAAATATTTATGCGGTAATACTTCCGAACCGGCTGGTCGCCAAAGGCGGCTAGTCAGGAATAAACCGAAGGGGGAAAAGGGAAAGCTTGTGACTCCACTAGTATTTCGTGATCTACAACATATATCGTCATTTAAAGGGATTGAATCTGTTATATCACATAAATAAGCCTTATTTTATAAAAATGAGACAATGTAGAATGAAAACACACAATGAAATTTAACATCTTCTTAAGACTTGCACGGAAATGCACATGTAAACAGATACAATAATAAATAAATAAATAATAATAAGAGTTGTGTATCAACAGAGAGAAGTATTAATTTACTAGTCAAGAAAAACATTAATCTAAATTAATTATGGCTTTGTTAATTCCTTTAGGGTTTTATTTGATTTCTTTCGAAAAAAGTTACTACCTATATTCAATCACTTGAAATATTATCTAAAATGATAAATAAAATTCATATTTTGCGTTAAGGAGTTTACATTTTTCCATACATGCTGGAAAAGTTTTATATCGAAACACTATTTCAGTTATATAAGTTAATAATACGTTGAATTATGATCATATATGAATCCCCAATTCTTGAAGTTTATAAAGAATTTTAAATTATTTAAAAACTGATTAATATACTTATCTGAAACATGAAATGACTAAATTCTTTTTCTTGACGAGGAAAAAGCTTTATTAAATCAAATCCTTTCAATTGAAAAATTTTTAATAGACGTGTTTTTTTAACTATTTTTTCCTTCATTGCTTACTCTGATTCATGTAGATTAAGAAAATTGTTAAAGGAAATTTTTTTTTAAAGTTGATCTGCTCTAAAGCTTAAAATAATATTTAAGTAAAAGTGAGTGTAAAGAAAAAAAAAATTTAAAAATCATGAAAAACAGTTATTTAATAAATTAATTAAAACTGTAAAATCAATTAAACAATCTATAATTAAAACTGTTCTTTAATAAGTTGGAAATCTTTTTTAATTCATCATTTTTACTCGTACCCTTCTAACATCCATTATATCCAATCATATTCATTATGCCGTTCTTAATCATCTAAAAGGCGAATTAAATATTCAACCACAACAAACGCTCCATTAGCTCATATAATAAAAAAGTGATACTTTACGAAACGCGTAATTTTCGTTTCAGTTTCAGGGTTTCTTAAGAAATTAAAAGAAAATATTATATAATGCAAAAAATCGGAATAATCATTTTAAGAAAAATGAAAATTGGCATCTTTTCTTCCTTTGGAATATATTTCCATTTTTAACAGCAGACTTTTTTTTCCTTTTTTTTTCAGGCAGTCATGCACGATACGTAAAGAATCTGGATGATGTGCGTTTATCAGTGTTCTTAAATTTTATGCGACTAGAAAAAGCTATATAAAGTCTTTCATTTCAGAATCAGCTTTTCGAATCTTTATTTTTACAATATGAAAGATACGGAATTTATTGTGTTCGAACGTAAATAACTCTTTTGCAAGTAAAAGTAAAAGTGCATATTAGAAATTTTGTTTTAAAAGAAATAAAAGATAAATCATGTATAGGGATAAAAAAAAAAGATCAAACTTACTTTCTTTTGCTGCAAGTTTGTAAACTTCATGCGAATATTCACTGCAATACGAAAATGTTCACCCTCACGAGGAAGAAAACTAATGTAGGGTAAATAAACCCTACATTAAACAACTTCTATTAGTATGAAACTTAAGTTATTTTATAATTATTCTGATATCATATATTGTTTTCATAAGATTTTCTTGTTATAATGATATTGTTTTCATAATAGATATATGATAGCAATTTATGACTCCCCAAGCGCATACTGGAAACTTTCATTTTGTTTATTACAAAACCGCGTTCTATTAATAATGTTTGCTGAAAAAAAGGCAAAACATTTTTAAATCATTTTTATTTTTTATTTTTGTAAAATTTACTAAAAATAAATGCGTTTTCGATCAAAACACTTACTAAAAAAATAGAAGATAAATATCAAGACATTTTTGAGTATATTCTATAAATAGTATTATCATAGAAATCAGTAATATAAGCTTATAAACATGAAAGTACGTTTAAAAATGTGGCTCAAAATTAAAACCATGCAATACTTGTTTTTTTTTTTTCTTTATCAACATTTGAACATTTAATTTATTCATTTTGATATTCGTCACCTTACCATTTAAAGACTGTCAGCGGGGTTGTAAATTGCCATAAGTCACAACACAACAATTACTTGTTGTGAAACACATTTTATCATGTAAATTGCTGAATTCTCCTTAATAAAGCATAAAGAAGTTAATACTAGAAAAACTGCAATTCGTCTTTTTATATTCTGACTGCCAACAATTGTCGAAAACATATCTGAAATAAAATTAAATCTTTTCTCTTGTTTCTGAGCTCAAAATATGAGTATTTAATATACACGTTTCCTTTTAAAGGGTATTCGATTTAAAGTGGAAACAGTATTTTCGTAATGCTGTGTGTGTGTGTGTGTGTGTGTGTGTGTGTGTGTGTGTGTGTGTGT
>JAPMOR010117042.1:99040-128756 GCA_026543865.1 Argiope aurantia
TGTGTGTGTGTGTGTGTGTGTGTGTGTGTGTGTGTGTGTGTGTGTGTAAAGGGAGAGAGAAAGAGAGTAGTGTCACTTAGGAAAATTCATCTATATTTTATTTGTTTTTGGAAGAAAATAATTCGAAACAGTGATAGCAAATTTTTAAAAATATGTGGAGATATAACATGAAGTCTAATAAATCTCAACGTAAAATACACTCAGAAACAAATGTAGGAAATTATGGAGATATAGATCTTGCTCCCTAAACAATTATTGACTACATGCATTACAAATTAGTATTTTCTACGAAAGTTAAATATAAGAATTTTTATTCTTATAGAAATATGCCATCTTCTGCAAGAAATATTCTTATTCTTTGTATTTTAATAAAGGCTAAATTTGGTTAATTTAGCCTTTTATTGTCATAAAAGATTTTTAAAAACCAGCTTATTAGAAGTGTTTTTAATAATAAGATTTGAAATATTCATTACTTAAAAAGTTTTTAATGACTCTAAATCTATCTCAATGTCTTTTATAAAAATAAAATATTTTTCAAATTTTCGAAAATCTTTAAAGCCTTTTCATTTGACATTATATTTATGTGAAATCAACAATATACTTAAAAAGCCTTTTAAAAGAAAAATTTATTCAGTTTTTCCATTAGGAAAATTTAATTTAAAATTATAGATAATTCCGAAGGAAATGCAAAAGTTTAAACAGTTAACTGTTTGTTGATAACGAAACGTTTTAAATTTCGAGATGGTGCATTACATTTGTCTTTATTCTATTACCATATTCAAGAGGATTAAAACGTTAATATTCCGAAACATGATGAACCTCAATTTTAGTTATTAATTTACAAACTCGAATCCATTAGTTCATATAAATGTTTCAGTACCCAAATAATCATTTGGATGTTAAATCATCCGATAAATTTCTATCAATTTAAAGCCCAAATCACCTTGTAGAAAGACCGATTTGTAAAATTTTATGTCCTAAAGCACTTTCGAATATTAGAAATTTTCTCAATTAAATCAAAATGAAAGACCCAACAAATGAATTAACCAATACTCATTTCTTTGAAGCCCTTTCAAATTAACAAATAATTCATTTTCCTCATTTTCAATACACATATTATAAACCGGGACAGAATAATAGAAAATTCATGAAAAATTAAATACATTGCACTCTGGATGTTTAAATTATTAATTTTTCATAAGACCAGAATTTATTGCATCGTTCGTTGCTTGGCATTTAAATGCTGAATCGGAAATGTTAGAAGGAAAGTTACCTATGTAATTCTTCATTAGCACAAAAAAACGAGTTAAATTGTTTATTAATTTTGCTAGAAGTTAGAAATGATCTCAAGAATACTTACGAATGCAAGAAATGTGAAATCTCTGTAGAATTTCACTCTTTTGTGCTTCGTTTTGTTTTGATCTAAATTCATTCCCATTCATTTTATTGTTAAGTATAAGTTTGCAGTGTCACATGCTTTTTTTTTTCGTACAACTATTGCTTGCTTTCAGTAAGATGGTTGTATTTTACATACAGCAAACTAAAAACCAAATCTTCTTAGTCTTGCAAAGACCATTGAAGACAAAATAATTTTTGCTAAGATATTATTACATAAAGTCCAAACTCCGGTGGGTGGCTGTATGGTGAAACGAATTCACAGGCTCAATAACGGATTATGTTGCTATATTTTACACAAAAGAAGGAATATGCATGATAAAGCATAATTAAAACATCACTTGCAATAAACCGCAGCATGGAAGCATCAATTCTGTAATAAACAGTAACAACACACTACGGTACTTCGCTCAGCTACTCACTTGAACTCAATTCAACTGATTCAGTATTTCTCCTTCAGCTCTATTTCTCTGCTTTTGATAGTTTACAACACAGACAATAAAAACTTCTTGAATAGAACTAGAAGTTTTTAGAACTAGAACTAGTACAAGAATCATAAAAGAGCTATTTCAAGATTCTCGAATATTCTGTGTATTTCACTTTTATCACCAAGACAGAGGTTTATTGACCCAGTATCTATTCAGGATTGATAAAACTATTTGTAAAACTATCATTCTTAACATGAAACTTATTAAGCAGGGAGGTAGTATTACAAAGTCATGGAAATTTGCTAACCATTTGTTTAAAAAACGTTTTTTTAATGACATCACTAAGTCACCTTTGAATTCAGAGAAAACTGTAATAAATATAAGATTAAATTATACTTATTTTCTTAATCAAAGATATAAATGTGCCTCTCTAATTATGGTTTAATAGCCATATGGTCAAATAGCCAATTATTTTTAAGTCGTTAGAGAAAAATCATAAAGTTATTATCCTATTATATTAACCTAAAAATAATAAATATTATGAAAAAGTTTGAAAACCTTAGCTTTCCAAAAACATTTTGTAATCACTCTCATCTTCAGATTAAAACAATAATAAATATAACAATAAAACTTATTTTAATTTCTTAAATCATAGAAATAAATTGTGCCCACTCTAATCATGACTGGATAGCGAATTTTCAAACCATTAAAGAAACATATTAATTTTCAATTGAAGAAAATAATTTAAAGAGTTGCTTTTTCATATTGCCTGAATCAATAATTCTGCTGTTGAAAAAATTACAAAATTTAAGTTTTTATACAGCCTCTCATTTTTTATATTCATATTTAATAAGATAGCACATGAACATTTTAAATAAAATTTAAAAAAAATTTCTCCTGTGCCTTAAACTGGCCGAATTATTAAGCTTGGAATATCATTTTAAAAGCTTTAAATGCACATTTTATATGAGTTTAAATACTTTTAATGTCCACCTCGAGAAAACCGAATAGTCAGTGGGCATCCTTTATTCAAAGAGACCATCAAATATACTTTTTTTAAATAAAGAAAACTCAATTCGTTTTAACTCGGTCAATTTTAATCGCAAGTAATAACTTCTTGTTGCTTGGCCCTATAAGTTCTATTTTGTAAAATATTTTTTGCACAACAATAAAGATCAATTTTTCTGAATAAGATATAATATTTTAAATTTCACTCTATCTGAAGAAGATAAAACAAGATATTAGTTAATTTTCATGTCATTCTCAATAAACCAAGCAAATAAAACAACACTGATTTTCCAAATTGCGTTGAAAAAGAATTTTTTAAAAAAAATTCTTCAAAATACAAATCTTTCAAAAACATTTAAGAAGTTAGAAAGTATACGATGGTAAGGGGCAGGAGGGTTCCAGGTTCGAGATCCGATTCCACCTAACAACCATCGTGTAAGGGGATCTGGTGCACAATAAATCCGTTGGGGTCAAATGTCTTCCCACTGGTTTGGGGCGGAAGTTTGGAGAGAGGGGTTCCAGATTAGACTTCGTCCTTAGCATCCGAAGGCGGTCTAAAACTAACGAAGTACTTCCTAAAATAGCCTTAATGTTGATTAAAAGCGGAATGGTTATATAAGAAAACTAAACTAAACAAAAAAAAATTTAGAAATGCTATCAAGTCAGTAATTAACTGCATTATCTTTACTTGTTCGGTTTTGTGTAAAACTTTTTACTTAATATTTCGGAATTACTTTTGCAACATTATCTAGATCCCTAAATTTTTTTATCTTCTTTCTCTCACTATTAATTACGCAAAATAGTGAAAAAACTATATATAACTTCAATAAGAAATATATGTAAATTATTCAAACAATATATAATAAGTATGAACCTCCATCAACTGGAAATGAAGACAGTGCGAAGCATAAAGAAAGAAAAATTACTTAAAATGTACTTTTTTTTTTTTTTTTTTTTTTTTTGAAGAGTTCGGACACTATTATATTCAAAGCAAAAACCTCCAAATTTACTGAATACGAATCAAAGTAACCTCATTCTTTTTCCTATACCACTGCTTTTGATTTCAATGAAGAAATTATCCATTTCTTTTGTTATATATTCAAAACCAATTTAAATGGATCTAAATTTTCAAAAGGCTAAACCACCTTCAAAAGAAGAACATTTGCTTTATCTGATCAAGCAAACAATCTGGTATATAAACAGTTTTCGTTATTTTTGAAACAGAATAAACTATGTAAATAATGAACGACCTAGTTTAGATGCCCTTTTCTTTACTTAAATGCGCATTAATTAATGTGAAAATACTTTAAATCCTTATGTTCGTATTTACCATTCGCAGTACCTTCGGCGCATTTAAAAGCGCCTCCAAATTAAGGCGAACAAAAAGACTCCGCAGCAAAGAAAAAAAGAAGCATTACTCAAAAGAGCTTAGGCGATACATTTGTTTAATTGTGGCATGAAGAATTTTTACTCTGGATGCAGAGAAAAGATTGGATAAAACATATTTTCAGAAAATGATCATTCTGTAATATTCTCAAAGGACAGAAATTATTTATAATGCTTTAAAAACAGTATTTAAATTACCATTTGCTTATATCTGTATTTAAAAAATATTTTACTCATTTGAAATGCTTTATTCAGAACTTTTTGGATGGCTTGTGGTGTTGGTTTATACTTTTTATTTTGTTAAATTACTAAAAACTTTAAATCAAAATAGATAGCATGATATACAAGGCTTAAATCCTAGAGATATCTTAAATCGCATTAGTTTTATTTCTTGGCTAATTTAAAACCAAGAAATAACGAAATCATTCCTCATAAAAATACTTATAGAACCTTGTTTTAGTTCCTTACAAAAAACATTTATAGAATAGGAAACAAACATATATGCGAATAGTATCGTACTACCCTGATTTTGCATAATACTCATTTTCAGAGCGTTTAAGAAAATAATATTTTAATTATTATTTATGTATGTAAATATATAATTTTTATGCAATTCTAATTTAAGAAATTCAGTGAATTTATAAATAGCTAAAGTAAAAACTCACGTTTTCTTGTAATTAAAAATATATATCAAAAATATTTTTTCATTATATATAATAACGAAATGTAATTCCATGAATGGATAAATGAAATGTAATTAATGAATATAAATTCATTATGTATTCCATAGAATTCATTATGTATTCCATAGAATTCATAATGTATTCCATTCATTATGAAAGATACAAGGCATACCAAAAATCTATTCACGTTTTTAATAATTATTGTATATGCAATTAGCAACATGAAATAAAGTTTCATAATAAAATAAATAAACAGATGTAATTGAATTTCCACAACTAGCCTGATAATAAAATAAATAAACAGATGTAATTGAATTTCCACAACTACCCTGGTAATAAAATAAACAGATGTAATTGAATTTACACAACTAGCCTGATTTCTATTTATTTTTTTGAGGGGAGGAGGAAAATAGGAAAAGACTTGAAACATAAGGTATCTGCTCATGACTAACAAGATTCGATAAAATAAAGCATGCATTGATAGTCGGTTTATTCTACTGCAAACTTATAATTGAAACAAATCTGTAATACTATTTTCCTGCATTATGAGTTTCATCGTAGAAAAAGCATATTTACAGATATTCTTAATGGATGTTGAATGGATACCAGATAAATGACCACCGAGCTCAGAGAAAAATTGACCACCATTTAGGAATTTGGTGATTAATTTGGTTACAAAAGTGAAGATCGCAGAAAATGTAGGATTTTCAAGGATATCTCTGTCACAAATCGATATCCGGAGATAATGCTTGAAAAAATCCATATCTTGTCAGAAATCTAAATAAATCCAAGAATAAATCAATCAAGTGAATTTTCTCTTTGGAGTATGGATCGCCAAGCGGGCTTTCTAGCTGTATTCTGAGCGCTATTGCATTACTTCTGTTTATGCATAACAATTTGCTGTTTGACTACATGCTGCTGATTTCTTCAAACGTTGTCTTTATTAGGTGGTAAAGAGAGAAAATGAAATTCAGAAGAGCCACTCGGTAGCTAAAGTAGGTATGTGTGGTGGCACATTATCCTGTTAGAATTGCCCACGTCCTTCGGAATGCACATAGGACATGAATGGATGCAGGTGGTCAGAAAGGATGCTAACGTACCGCTGACCTGTATGGTCGAGTCTAGACGTATCAAAGGTCCCATTTCATGCCAATTGCTCACACCCCATATCATCACAGAGTCTTCATCAGCTTGAGAAATTCCTTGTAGGTATGAGGGATCCATGGATTCATGGGGTTTTCTCCATACCCCAACACGTCCATTCTCCCGATACAATTGGAAACGTGACTCGTTAGACCAGACAACGTTTTTCCAATCATTAAGA
Organism: Argiope aurantia; assembly: GCA_026543865.1. Taxonomy (NCBI): domain Eukaryota; kingdom Metazoa; phylum Arthropoda; class Arachnida; order Araneae; family Araneidae; genus Argiope; species Argiope aurantia. The sequence goes on from JAPMOR010117042.1 coordinate 105,265, forward strand.
GTCCAATGAAGAATTGGTGAGCCCAGGCAAGGAAAAAGATCTTTCTGCCGCCTAGTCAACAACGGTACACTAGATGGTCTGCTACTGCGAAAGTCCGTATCAAATAGGGCGTAAGCTGACACTTCTTGATGAACCTGCATTCAAATCCGCATCAATTTGAGGAAGTGTTGAACATCTATCTCGTGTAACATCTATCTCGTGTTTTTCAGCCTTCGATGATCCCGTTCTATCAAGGTCTTTTTCCATCCATACAGCCGTCGAAGATTTGAAATTTTACCGGAAACTCGATATTTGCGGTATATCCTTGAAATGGTCGTTTGTGAAAATCCAAATTTCATCGGTACTTCGGAAATGCTGTTCCTCATCTCTCGTGCGCCTACAATTAATTCCCGTTGAAAATCACATAAATCTTGAAAACTTATTACTGCAACAGCAAGAATCGATGAAATAGCCTCCTCAGACACCTGTTGTCCTATATACGACCTGTCGACCTCATCATGTTACATTTATTAGTTGAACACCTCTATTATTTACATACGACCTGCCATACCAGTTTTTCCGGCTCTTCAGTGTATATGAATAATAATTATGTTGTCTATAAGAATCCTCTTAATGGATTTAAATCCCATGACATCATATTGCCATTAATTGTCTTGGTAATATATCTCAAGTTGCACGTTCCTTTTTGTAAAAATGTTATTTTCTCTATAAAACTATATAAATCGAGGAGATAGTTAAAAAATGATCTTTTTTTGTTTTCAATAGTGGAAATATATCATTTGATTCAATCAAAGAAACAGTGGGAAAAGTTTGAATTTCATTATAACAATAATAATATAGATCTTTACAAATTCAGAAAAAATTTGAGCAGTTATTAAATTGAAATTATTAAAATTATATTTTTACGGTTTAAGATGATGTAAAAATAATTTTTAATGATATTTTCTGGCATTATCATAGAAAGGAGTTAAAATCACATTAATTTTGAACTAAGAAAAATTCTAATTAATATTTTTACCAGTCACATCAAGATCAATATTCATATAGATATATTGACATAGATATATTCTCCAAAGTATATCTATATCAAATTTAGTAACTCTAGATCAAACAGTCTATTTTGTACATATGCACAAACACGCACATATTATCCTTTATTATTAGTAGATATAATGATCGTTTTTAAGAAATCTAACTTCTTTAAAATATTGTTCTCTTTGAAAAATTTATCGATTCAGTTCATACCGTACAACTTTAGGTAAAACAATTTAATCGTTTGTATGTAGAATATTTTAAAAATATTTTATTTTTTCAACTAATATTTAATTATTACTTTATTATTATTTCAAATAATGAGGTAATAGGTGTCTTTGTAGAGTGTGAATGAAGTGCTTTAATGATAAAATATAGATGAAAACATTAAAAAAGCATACCATCCTCTTTAAATAACAAACACGATCTATCTATAATACATGCAACTGTCAACTAAAAATAAAAATGCTGAATTTATTCCAAATAACATGAAAGATTGGAAAGGGAGGAACCGGTTTTCTAAATAATGTCTGCCATTTTCGAATTTCAACGGCATTTTATTCATCCCCACTGCCACCTTTACAAAACTACGGTTGATTCTATGAAGAAGTATTTTTGTTGATTGAGTTGAAGAAAATAAACTGACATGTAGCGCATTGTCGAACACGTTTAAATTCTTTTACTTTTAGAGAAACAGACTTCGTCCTTCCATTTTCTAGTACATGTAGCTGATACGAAAGAACATCTGTTGAAATTGCTAACAAGAAAGTGCAACGTGTTCCGAAACGACTTGGAGTTCTAAACGACAATAAAAACAACCAAGCAATGATCTCGTACAGGAAAGGGTATTTTTATGGAGCTGACATGTAGCAATGATATTGACAGCTACCTACATGTAATAACAGTGATATTTCTAAAAATAAATGCTTCTTTTTGTTTTTTTAGTTAGAATAAGATTAATGTGTAGCTATTCTGAGACTAGAATTAAGGTAATAAAAATCAAATTTAACGTTATAGCCATTGGGTTTGATTTCTTCCATTTTGTGCACATTCAAATTATTTATTTATAGACAATCTTGATGTTTTTCAGTTATTGATTTATTCTTTCTTTCTTTTGTGGCCTTATATTTCAGAAATGAGGTCTAGCGAATAGATCAAAAAATTTATTTTTACGGATATTAAATAAATCAAATTGTTTAAAAATATTTAGTAAAGAATATTAAATACAAATGTTTCAAATCATCTCTTTTGAATAGATATTAAAATCAATAACATAAGGTATATATATAAGGTATATTAATAACATAAGGTATAATGTATTTTAATACTCAGTTGAAAAATCAAATTTAGTGGTTCAAAAAATTTGTCTATTAGCTATTTTTAACTATATAACAGCCCAAATTATTCTTCAAGGACGATTTCTGCTCAAAAGAGGTAAATATTTACTAAAAAAATTTAACTATAAATTTCGCTGCAAAATGCAACGTCATCTAATCAGTTAGAATTTCCAATTTGTTCTTCTTTTCAATTAAGACGCACTCTTGACGAAATCCTGTTTGGAAGCGTATTAATGTATATATAAAAAATATATTATTGTATAAGTGCAAAATCAAAAATATATTATTATATCTTAAAGAATCTAAAATAAAACCTTTCATATAATTCACTTTTGTAGTTTTACTGGTTTTTGTTTTCTTATTATTCCTTAAGGATTCTTTTCCTCAAAATGTAAATAGAATATTTATATTTATAAGATTTTGGTAACAATTTATATATGCTATCTTTCAACTAGAATTCAATTCTTCATGTGATATGTATGTGTGAGAGAGAAAGAGAGAAAAAATAATAGACACACACGCAATTTTTCCTGCTGTTAAAATATAATAATTTTTTTTTCACTTTTTTCTTAAACAACAGAAATAGCAGAGGACATACAAAGACAAGTATTTGACCTGGTGTTCCTAACAGAATATCCTATAATTGTCCTATATCCTCAATCATGTATCCTCAATCAATACTTAAATAGAAGTTTTCAATTATTCTTTGAAATTATGAGGGAATTATTTTTCATATTCCTGAAATGCAAAATTCCCAAATGCATTTCAAAAATTTTATAAAACTTCGTAAGATCCTATTTTATGCTGAATTAAATTGCTCTATGATAAAAAAAAAAATGTTCACGTTTCGATGAAACAATGAGTCATAATTAATTTACCTAAATATCAGGTATAGCATTCTGTAAATAATAATTATGGTTGTTTATTTCAATATCGAAATATTCAAAAGTCAACGTATGGATTTTAACTAGAATACAATTCAGAGAAATTTTCTTTTCAACCGAAAATTGTCTAAAGTCTTTTGAGTGTCAGTTTTTTGAGTGAGATTAAATTATTAATGTTAATTAAAGTTTAAAGATTAAAAATTAAATTTGAAAAAACTATTTAAAAATTGATTTTAAAAAATCTTAACTTGATTTGAAGATGAAGAGATACGTGTTTGTAGTTTTTACTACAGACACAAACTTCAATTATATGAACTTTCCTCTGAATTTATAACAAACAAAAAAAAACTTTTCTTTCGAATTAGGCACGTATAACCTTCAAATGACAGCTAAATACAACGAAAATATATGATCTGAAGTGGATTTTATAATATAGGAACCGAAATGTATTTCCGTTCCACATTCTCTCAATATAATAATATTAATTTTTAACAATCTAATGTAACGTTCCCCGTTTCCTTCACCTGCTAATTGACATTCCGGCCAGATGTAACATCACCTGTTTTTCCCAAACTTCGTTAAGTGCCTCCGGACTGCCAGATGGGGTATCACTTTCACCAGTAGATTCATTGTGCCTGGCCATTTGTTGTATCCAGATAAAGAGCCACAGATGTGCGTTTTGTCGTTTCAAAGAGATCCATCATATCTTTAAGGAAGAAGAATGTCTAAACATCCAGATGTTAAACTTTTTTTCCATTATTGATTGGACTCCTCAAATCTTCAAGGAACGATCAAACACCAGCAACTGTTGTCATTAAGTGTCGAAGTCAGGTAAGCTTTAGCAGGTGTCAGCTGTTAATTGAATATAATTAACATGTGTTCGGGAAAGGTCGGCTACAAATATGAATCATTAACTGACATTCCCATGGTCGACTGAAGATCATTAAGGAAGCATTGCTGAGCAGCTATTGGTTGATAAGGAATTCAAGTGCACCAATGAAAAAATGAGAAGCAGAGATGTGACGGAAATAAAATGATGTATTTTTTTGAAGAGAAAGAGGAGAACAGTGAGAACCGTTTTAAGGAGGAGACGTCAGTGTTCGAAAATGTTTCTGATTTTGTGGGAAGCTCTGTGTGATTCGGGCTTTTGTGTTAAGATCCACCCGATAAAGATCGATATATTTCTAGAGCTACTCCTAGAGTAGCCGTTTGAGCTAACAGCCTGTTAGCGTCTTTTTGGTGTTTATTTTCTGAATCGATCGAGGAACTATTTCAGGATTAACTTTCAAATGTTGTGGAAATTTTTTAAATTATATTAACCTGGATGAGAACAAGTTGTTTTTGTGTGCATATATAAGACTGTAAATAAAGGAATTGTTTGTTACTCTACTCTCTTATACGATCGATCAAAATCAAGACATTGCACTAACCATCTCATATTTGAGGTATAATACGTTGAGAGTTTAAAATCATCTGCAGAGTAATTAAAACTATCTAAATTATTGAGATTAATTTTTGCAAGACCTAGTAGGGCAATAATTTAATTTTGTCTTCATTATTAAATGTTGAATATGGTGCATGATCATAGCATCTCAAGAATCCACTAATTTTAATCAGGCATCGATCCTCTGTACAAAAAAAATTATTTTGGAATAATCCTCAAATGTAAAGAATATTTTTATGATAATTACCCCTTATAATAAATCAAAAAATTAATATACAACTTCTTTACTGAAAGTGTGAGAGATGAGCCTTGAATAACTTAGAAATCTTCCTCATCAATTTAAAACTTTTTGTCATTTGTTCTCGTTCTGCGCGCTCCACTGAATCAATGATAATTAGGATGAATTTTTGTTTCTAACAGCATGTACAACATTTATCTCGACTTAATTGCTCTGTCACAAAATCTGGTAGCTGCACTAAATCTCTTTAAGTAAAAGAAAGAACTTTTATACTGTTTATCTTTTAGATTTATCGGAAGGAATTGTTAAGCTATGAACTTCTTTACAAAAACGATTTGTGTATATTGGCAGTAAAATATCTATTAATTTCGTCTGCTCTGATATTCTATTAAGGGGATGTATAAAGGTAAACTGAAAACAATTTTCATAGAACATGAAAATTAATTATAATCACATGAAAATTAAAATGATGCAATTTGAAATAATATAACTCTGCTTAGTTCAATTTAATAAAATTTAACATAATCCTGTTTTGGTTTAAACAGGAACATTTCAATCTCCTTTTGTTTCGCATAAAGTTTATAAAATTTTCTCTTTGAATAAATAATGAAATATTCAACCCACTTTTGACAATGATTTCTGATAACAAGTTAAAAATTTTACTACAATAAAGCCTATGATATAAAATTTTGACTGAACAATTTTCACATAGAGCAAATTGAAAAATATGACGATGGTAAAAATATATTTTTTGCCGATGTTAATTGTACAAGTTTAACTAATCAATTTTTCCGAAGAAACTTCCTTTTTTAAATTTCTTTTAAAAGATTAAAAGAATTAAATTTTAAAATAACCTTCCATCTTTGTAGATGGGTTAATTCTCCGACATATTGGTTGTTTTTAATTTCAATTAAATCTCTTATGCACGAATTCTCTCCTTGAGCTTTCTCCATGGTTCGTTGAATTAAATATATTTAAACATCAGGCATCAACACAATTTTAATTCAATCTCACAAATGATCTGTTTATGTGCTTTTCTATTAGTTTCATAATATCATAGGGACAATAAAAGCGTAATTGTATCTGCATTCTATTTTCTACCTGTCTACTTGTCTTTCTGGCTTTCAACAATGAACAAAAATCTCTCTGCATATTTAAATATTTCATCTCTACTAATAATGAAGATGTGCATGTGTGTGTGTGTGTGTGTGTGTATGAGCGCGCGCGCGCGCGTTGGTACTCTAAAGGACAGACCATCAAACGTTGAGCTATTAAACTTGTCCTAGTTATAATTTCATTCAAGCTAGTGGAAATTGGGTAATGTGTGGTAAACAAAAGTTCCCTTTTTCGTAAAGGTGAGCATTTTCGCATTGCTGTGAAAATTTGCATGAAGTTAACAAGCTTTTAGCGAAAGAAAATACTTAATAGAATATTAATAATTTATAATCAATAACATAAATACGATAATGAAATTTACTATCGTACTTAAATTATTTTGAAACAATCAATACCATAAAGGGGATTACGATATTTACTATAGTACCTAAATTCTTTTTAAACAATAATTACAAATAAAAATGAATTGAACGTATTTATCTCAGTTAGGAGATTAAGCAATTCCTTGATCAATGTCATGAAAATCTACATTCAATTTTATTTTTAAATGCTGGATTTATTTTTATAAAAACATAACAAATTGTCTTTTTTTGGAACTTTTGAGAAGGATCTATATTTCAGTGAGTAGACATAGTGCAGAATTTGTCACGCATATTATAATAAATTCACGCAATCCAGAATTTTTCACGCATATTATAATAAATTCACGCAGTCCAGAATTTTTCATGCATGAGTATCATAATAAGTTCACATATAACAATCAGAATTTTTCATGCATAAGTAACATAATAAGTTCACATATAACAATCAGAATTTTTCTTCAGTATAACCTTAAGCCACTGTTATTTTTTTTTACGAGTAGACCTTATTTATATCATTATATCTCAAAAGTTCCAGCATTCAACAGCACGATTGCCAGGTTTCGACCGGTGGCGGAAATTTCATCTCAGCAATCTGGACACAGGTCAATGATTGTGGAACTAAAATCAAAAAAAAATTTATGACTAGGGTTTTATTGCCAAAATGACTCTCCCAAATTTCCTCGCTCCAAAGCAGTAAGCTTCAGCTGCTAAGTGGAAACAAGCGAGGCGAAAAATATATGTTTTTACTAGGTCGAAGGGTTCCTTATGACTCAAAGACGAAGTACTTTTATTTAATACTATATATAGCTTCCTGAAAGTTGTAGAATATACAAATATACGCAAAATGTGTGCCAACATTGTATATGTTTGTGCAGAATTAGGAGTAATTAGTTCTTATTAAAGCTGCTAAACTGTCAGTTTATTTTCAAAAAGAACTCATTTTTCTTTTAAACGATTCCACTTACAGTCAAAGAATTTGCCTAAATAAAGATTATACATAAAAAACTATTTACTTTTAAATTTATATATTATAATACCTAGTAAAGGCAAAGTTTCATGCTTTGTAGCTTCATGTTTTTCTCTTTCTTTTTTCCGTTCAAATTGGAAAACAATAGCGCACTCCCTACGTGTGGTACTGATTTAATATAATTAGAATGAATATTTAGAAACTAATTTTCGAAAGTTGTTTTGCTTAATAATTTTAAACTGTGATAAATTAAATAAATCATAATCTTAGCGGGAACGCCCTCTCTAATCTTCCACGCCATACCAGAGCTCTTGTATTTACTCATCAAGATTTATGTATGCAAATATAAATAATTATTTTTTGGGTAGAATCTTTATTTAGACAAACGCTTTGACTGTTGCTGCATGTTTCGAAAAAAAATGGAAAGTTATAGCAATTTTGTTGAAAGTTTGTGCTTATATTTCTGCAGAAAAATAAAGATGTTTCTATTGATTTGTATTCTCTACAACTTTTTTAAAAACCATTTGTAGAATTTTATTAGGTCGCTTTTAAATAGTCTAAAAAAGTGATAAAAAGTGCAATTTTATTTCAATTTTCCCATACAACAACGAAAGCTCACCTCCTCATCGAAGAGAGAAAACTATGAATAAATCAAGAAAATACTCCCAAAGCGCAGGAATTTTGTAGATGAATGTCGGGACTTTTAATATGACATTTTTAATAACGCAAATAATGCCTCTGTTAATAAAAAAAAAGTTTTGACTTAAAATTAATTTTGAGAACCGGCTAATTTTTTTTAACTAAAATTACTGAACTAATGATTTTTTCAGAAATTTCATCATGCACATTTTTATTGAAACAGATTTTATTTCAACTGGTGCTTTTAGACAAAATATAAGATGAGCGTTACCAGTTCATTTTACAATATTTTTTTTCTTCGGCTGACATTCATGTAATAAAATTTTTCATTTGTGGTATTAGAAATAATTTATTTGTTAAATTTGCCTGAAATTATAATGTATATTTATAGGTAATTTTTAGTTTGCAGCGTTGTATATAAAATAATTTATTTTAAGTTAATAAATTATTTGATAATTTCATTTATAATTGTATGTAATATTTTTAATTATAACTGTATTTTATATAAAATTTTTGTGATATCTTAAAGAATTAATCATAAACAATTAAAATGATTTTAACTGAAATGTAATAATTGTAAATAACTGCTGTTTTATAATAGAATTCAGATTCCAAGACCTGCTTAAGTACAACGGAGCATGGCATCATTTTCCTTGTGAATTCGTACCAAATTAATACCTTACAGTTTACATAAAATCCATACCCTTTATTTGTAACACATTTTATACATTAATTTTTATCCTATTTAAATAATTTTGATGATCACTTGCATAATAATTCGTTAAAAAAAATTTTGATAAGATTTTATCTGAACTTTTTTTGATTCGTAATTATTTCCAAGAGATTAATTTCAAATATTTTTATCCGCAATATATATCTTAAATCTATATTTAAAAAATTATTTCAATTGCATGCTAATATTTTGGGAAGAAAATAAATTATGGTACGCTAATACCAGAAACATAAATTCTCCCAAGGTTTCAATTATAGCTGTGATAATGTTTATCCCAGGATAACTTTAAATATTAAACTAAGAGTGAAATATTTATATGGGGCTTTAATGCTCTTTATCAGATTTCTTTTTTTTTCTGTCTATTGTAGCCACAGTCATCAATTATGGTCTAGTGCTGTCTCTTTAAATCGGTAGTAAAGCCATCAACATCTAATGGATTAACCTGAAAATGTGTGACAAGCTTACTCTACTTCGGAACATGAGTGAGAAAAGCAGACGAAAAAAGAAGAAAAAGACACTGAAATTCCCTCGCTAAAGAAAGTAACTTAATTTGTCCGTTAGTAAAATCAGACAGGATATGTCAAGATTTCAGCATCATACCAAACAAAAATTTGCTTTTAGGGAAAATTAAATTTTGACTTGATTTCACTATTTCTCATAATGTTGATATATAACTAAATATATATTAAATACTTCTTTATTTTTACAGTTCCCTGATATACATCGTAATTTTCAGATTTACATCAATATCTCCACGTTCCATTATATGAAGGATATCCCAAAATTGAAGCGAGATTTGAATTAGCCACCATTCGTACAGTAAAGTGTTGGTACTCTTATTAATAAAATCATTTGATAGCTGATAGTTTAGGGTTAGTAAATTGGAATGTTACAGGATAGAATAATTTGTTTTCATTGTTGAACAGTATTTCAAAAATAATGAAAGTCTAATGGCCACAATTCGAAAATTTGAGAATCGGCCTCCTAGATCGTGTGATTTAACATCATTGTATTTCTTTTTATGGGGTTATTTGAAATCAAAGGTCTATGCTAATAAGCCCAGAAGTACGCATGAATCGAATTAGGAAATTCAAAGCTGCATCAGCAAATTTTATGCAAAATGCTGCTGAAAAATTTCGACAAAAGAGTGCGTATGTTTCAGCAATGCCGTGGAGATCATTTATCCTATAAGTTATTCCATGAATAACCCTACGCAGTGTAAAATATCTAGTTACATAGAATTCTTACCTGATCTAAAAGTAAATTTTCTATCTAAACTGTCTACATGGTGTTAACTTTGCTAAGGTGTATAAGGAATATATTAAATCGACGGGGAAAGATATAATATTAATCTATAATAAACATAATGAACAGCAAAAGTGTGCATTAAAGGCAAATTAAATTTACTTTGAGACTGTTTTTTCGTGAAATGATCCCTGTGACTTTTGGAACTTTTTTTTTTCTTTTCCTACATCTTATTGATTTCAATATGCTCAATGGAGAGAAATAATACTGTATTGTGAAAAAATGATAAAAAGGCAAAAGATATATGTATTCACTCTTTCAAATCTAACTAGAAGGAATCAACATTCGTTCTAATAAATTATTCATATAAAAAAGGAGTGAAATTTTTAGCTACACTTGATATATTTCTCTATTATTCTAAGAATGATTTTTGTTTGAAGAATACCTTAAGATGTATTTGCTTTATGCATGGGAAAGCAAGAATATATTTCTTGAAAAAATAATGGTAATTTTGGAAAATATTTATGACTGAGAATATATATATATATATATATAGATCAAAAATATTCTAAATGATGTAAAGAATTATATTTTATGTTATTTAAGTCAATGAATCCATTTCTAAAATAATTAGAAAATCAAAAAAAAATTTACGATCCTCTAGTTTTATCAGACATGTTAAATAAAATATTCATGACATGTTAACATTTTAAACAAAAACATGTTTCACTCTTCTGTGACCAAAATTGAACGAGTTATGTAGCTTTAACTTTCATTATTTTAGATATCTCATCATACCTTGGCATGAATTATACGTTGACTGATTAACCTTCTTTGAGACGACTATTGAATTTAATTACAATCGTCTTAGGTAAGGGTGTTCAAAGCTTCATAACTCAGTCCATTTTAGTCAAGGATAAAGAAGCTTGTTAGTGTGTCAAGCGTTTTTCAATAAAAATGGCATAGAACTTGGAGGATACATATACACTTTATTTATAATATACTAGTCTAATCATTTTCGGCTACCTGTCTTGGGGTATTGTACTGCCTTGGGGTAGTATTTTCTTTCAACTAAATCTCTTATAAATACCTCAATGCTATTTATTCCCCTTCCTACTCCTCCCCTCCCCCCCAAAAAAAAGACTTTTAAGATCAAATTATGACAGACAAGAAGGATGTGTTATTTTAATATACTTATAAGTATACTTTTGTTTGTACTTATGAACCATTCTAATAGAATCGAGTTCCAAGACATCATAGTTTTTTCCAGAAGTTATCGATCATCTAATTTCGAGATACTGTAACTTTATTTTATTATTTATCGTGTAAATAATCAGATATGAAACTAAAACTTCTATCCTTGGCTTTCAACAATGTAAGAAAATCACACGATTAAGTATATGATAGAAAAATGAAAACAATGTGAATTTAGGTTCAGCAAGGAAATCTATTGTTTCAAATTATACCAAAAAAAATTTTTTTTTAAGTTCATAAAATCTAGAGAAAATTTGGATGACGATTAGATTGGTATCTTTAAAAAGATAATATATTAAATTTTAAAATGCTGTAAAAATTAATTGTACGCTATAGTATTCTTTGAAATTATGGGGGAAATATCAAAATCTCGATTAATTTTTAATTAAAAAATTTTTAATTACCATTTTTAAAAATATATCGGTGTCAAGTTTAGTAGCTCTTAGTCCAATAATGGAAGTCCCCTCAATCCACCTGTAGAGCACCAACACATAAGCCATATATATTCTCCTTTATTGTTTGTAAAGATATAATAGGAAAGATAAATATATATGCAATAATAAAAACCTTTTTTTAATGATTAAGGTACTATGAACGTTAAATAACACACGTGTAATAAAAAATACATGATTAGAAAGCAATGGATATTATAATATATGCAAATAAATAGCTTAATTTAATTTAATTATATTAACGTTCCATTTTGGAGCAATATTGTGGTTATTTGGAGTGGACTTGGAAATTTCGAACCGCGGTCAGATGATGAGGATGACAACTGACCTGGAGCTCCCTCTTCAAACTTTCGCACTACGCCAGTGATATGGCAAATGAGATAGACCAGACAGCACTAACTTTCACCAAACCTCTTTACATGGCAGTACTTCTGTTCACTGGTGTGGGAATTTAGAAAGAGAGGATCCAGCTCAGATGTCATTCTTGATTCAAATCAAATCACGATTCAAAATTAAGAAGTTCGCATCTAAACTTTTTTATAGTGTTTCTTCGGAGAGATTAGTTAATTTGGGTAGTGTTTCTTCGGGAAGAACAACTTAAACAACGAAAAATTAAATTTTAGCCTCATGCACTTTTAATATCTAAAATAATCTATACTTATAATAAAGCTCAATGTGTGTGTGTGTGTGTGTGTGTTGGAATGTGCACCTGGGGTTATTTTTTCGAATTTTTAATTGGAACTTTATTTATTTAAAAATTAAGTGAAATTTTGGCGTGTTTCTGCTATAACTTCCGAAAATATAATCGAACAAAAAGGATTTTTACATCAAGTTAAAGATCAAAAATTTATCTTTTAAATGATACCAATGTTTTAACCTTAAAATTAAATTTCTATTTTTAATGAATTTTTAAATAAATATTTTAACTATATTTTTTAACAATTTTTTTTGTACAAAATAAAAAATAAAATTTAAGCTGCACGAGCACGTTTTGCAATCATGGGAAAAAATTAGCTTTTTTCAAAGTGTTGCCATCACATTGATTAAAGCTTCAATTAAAAATAAATTAAATCTTTTTGGAAATGAAATCTGCAAAAATATAATTTTTGGCACGTGTCTGTAGGAAATGAAACAAATATGAAATATTAATTTTTCTAAAAAATAAATTCAAGAAAAATTATTTTATGATTTTTAAGAAAAATTATTATATGAATTATTTTATTATATTTACTCTCTATATTATTAATCCAATGAATCAGTTTTATTTTAAGGCAAGTTTTGTTTAATATGAACAGGATATCCATTCAAATCAGGAACACACAGCTAATTTGTAAACCTTTAGTAAGACACAGATATGCTAAAATGGTCTAAATGGAAAATGATTATATTTTATGTAACTTGATTCAATAAATGCTCTAATAAATAACGAATTTTTGATTTTACATAAAGCTTCTGCTGTGGAAATCACGATTAACAAAATATTCTTGAAACACTAATATTTTAAATAAAAAAAGCTAATTTCCAATCAACTAAATCAATCACTTAAACTGACTGATTAATGAAAATTTTAATATCACTATTCAATAAAAAAAGTATAATTTTAGATTTTCCTTCGATCGTTTCAAAGAAAATATGCCAATCAGCGGGCAAGTTTCTCAAGATTTATTGGCCTAAGCTTATGAAAATGTTGAGTTTTTCTAAATTTTTAACATTCAAAACTTTATAAATAAGTCTTAGTTGATCGTCGAAAATAGAAACATTCATTCATTTATTTAAAATTTGGTGTGTCCAGAATATTTCTCAGAATATGATATATTACTGAATTAAATTTAGACTTCATAATTTTTGAAATATATTTATAATCCGGAACAAAATATTATCATTGATTTCATTTCAATCCTGTTGAAAGCAAAACTAAAAACTGAATTGTATGCTGAATCTGAGAAGTTTTTGTTGAATTATTCTTTGAGATATTACATAAATTATGAAAAATATTTTGTAGTTCACATAAGACTTAAATACCGAGCGATTCTGTTTGCAGTACTCATATTCAATAATAATAATAATTAATAAATAACAATAAAGATAATAAATAAAATAAAACGCTTGGTTTTATTTAAAAAATATCTTTATATTAATTGCAATTTCATCATTTCCACTTTAAATTAAAGTTGAAGTTTTACCGGAAATGACAACAAATTAGCAAAATATATATAGTAAATTGAACGAAACGATCTAAACAACAGTATAAGTTTGGTATGATTATCAAAATTTGAAGATTAAAAATGTTTTGTTTGAGCCTCTATTACGAGACCAGTTACTTAAAATATTTAATTGAAAATTGTAGTGAGCGGTAATACTGGCGAACCGGCTGGTCGCCAAAGGCGGCTAGTATCTAATATATAAGAATCTCGTGTCACGGTGTTTGTGTTCGTACTCCTCCGAAACGGCTCGGCAGATTTTTATGAAATTTTTTATGTGTATTTGGTAGGTATGAAAATAGGTCGTAAAGTATATTTCATAACACCAGGTAATTAGGGTGTTCCTATCCACGTTCACCGTATGATGAGGAGATGAACGCTTGCTTAAAATCATCGTCACTGTGGCGTTATGTTGAAAAAGTCCAGCTAAAAATAAACACGCTCGTCCAAATGCTACAAGATCCATCTGTTGACACATTCTTGGACCAATTATTAGATATCGGTGTTGGAAAAGTTGCTGTCTATGAAAATACTGGATGCATAAAATTTCTCACTAATTTCTGCACTATCGTTGATTCTCAAAATTCTCACATTGACCTCATATTTCCCGATGTACGCACACAATATATAAATCATGTGTGATTGGCAGAAAGAGCCATTTTGGCAGCAAAAAATGTGAACGTCGATGATTTAAACTTCAAGATACAGCAGTCGTTGCCAGGTGACTTGGTATCATACAGTTTTCGATGCTAACGAAGCAGTAAATTATCCAACAGAGTTTTTGAACTCAATGGATTTGCCAGGCATGTCACCACACCTTTTACGACTGAAAATTGGATCTCCGGTTATTTTACTTCGGAATTTGAACCCACCACGACTATGCAATGGCAAGCGATTGGTCATTAAAAAATTGATGTAAAACGTTGTCGAAGCCAGCATTTTGAATAGCAAATTCTGAACCGAAAATGTTTTACTGCCACGAATTCCAATGATTCTCACAGACGTGCCAATTGAATTCAAACGCGTTCAATTTCCTATTAGATTGGCATTCGCAATGACAACCAATAAGTCGCAAGGCCAAAAAATGGTTTGGGCAAACCATCGAGCTTATTTGTGTTGGCTAAAGACGGACTGACAAAAAATATCGTACACTCAATTGCTCTTCGAAATGAATATTGATTTTCTTTATTTCATTTTTTTATACTTGAGAATAAAAAATATTTTTTTTTCACTTTACGTTTAACTTATAATAGATCAAACAATGTATATATTATGTACAATGTATATACGTTATGAAATACATTGTATTAAGAAATGAATAATTGGTGTGTGTTTTTTTAATTTTATCGACGATCATCGTCTACAGTGCTCCATTCCTCTTTCTATTATAGATCCCATCCCCACACGCTTAAAATGCATTCGTTATTTTTTAATTAACAACCAAAATATTCACTAGAAATAATTTATATTACAGAACAACGTTTGCTGGATCAGCTAGTAATAAGATGATAAAATAGAAAAGAATTTAAGGATTAAAAAAATTTTAATATCACTCAACACTTAAGTCTGTGCGAAATAAGTTTGCATCGCACATTTTACTGATAAATGCCAATTAGATGTGTGGGTGATGTCTTGGGATGCACATAGACTCAATGATTTTCCTCTTACGCTTCAGCCAAAAGTAAGTATTATTAACATGATTTGAGACTAATTTTACCAAAGGTATTTTAACATAATTAAAGTGCAATTTTCAACAAAATTTAGCAATAGTTAATCACATAAAGTTTAAATGAAAAAAAAAATATTAATCTAACTGTCCTTATGAGTTATTGGCTATTTGCTGATTTTCACACTTCAAGCTATCATTCAGTGAATCGGGAGGGGAGAGGGTCTTATTAGAGAAGGCCCCCATTTACAGAAAGATCACGTGGAAGCATCATTTGTTTCTGCATTTCTATGTAGCAATTTGGTAGCATTTTTTATCGAAAATTTGGTGGCAATTTTTATTTTTTGGAAATTTGGTAGTAACTTTTTTGAAAATATTCTTTTATCTGTTTGAGATTTTCTAAGATATTGATATTTCTAATACATCAGAGCATCTGGCAGATCTGCCATATGATGTTGCAAATATCTCTAATTTTCCTTTTCCTATATACCTCTTAACTACTGCCCTTTGAAACATAGTTAATCAGTAGTCAAAAGAAAGATTTGTTTAGCAGTAATTTATTTCTGACGAGAATTTGGAATTTTTCCCTACAAAATGTAAAGCTGATCTTAAGCCATTTTGTTTCTTAAGTATGTTGGAAATTTGATTTTTCTAAGTTATATATGAGTCAAAATTGATAGAAATTACATCCAAGTTTATGGCTAATAAATCATTTTTATACTTACAAGGATTTGATTTATCTTACGTAGTGACAAAACGAGCAGAAGTGGTCTTCCCAAAACTTTTTTGCATACTCTGTAATAAACTAGTTATGCCAGAAAGCGCCTTACATAGTATTGACATACGATAGTTACGATATATTAATCTTTGGCGTAAATTTAGCATTCTTACTGAATCTATCGTGTCATCCTTTGCGAGTTATTTGGCAATTAATCCCTGGCACAGGTTAATAGTACCCAAAATTCAAATTGGTGTTTTAGATATGTTTTTCTCAACCGATTGAGACAAAAATTTAACACAAAATATACTTGTATTCAAAAAGTCCTATACCAAATTTGATATGTTTAAGTTATTATGTTTTAGAATTAGCGCGACTGCATGATTCTGAAAGTACAGACCGGCAGACAGTCAACCCGGAGTAGGATTTGATTCCAAATTTGGTAGGTGTCTATATTACAGATGTTAAATCTATGTAGCGAATATTATCAAACTCTCTTCGGTTTGTAATTAATTTTTTAACTCATATTTGAACAACCAGACGGACAAACTCCCTCTGAACAAATTTTGCTCAAACTTTGATAGGAATCTGCAAATTTTGTTTAAAGACTGGATACCAAATTTCAACAGTCTAGCGCAAAGCATTTTAATTATGTTTTACGAATTCAGAGTGGACTAAAACGTAGAAATTCGTCAAAATATCGAGAATTTTTCTACAATTACTGTACTTTCTCTATACTAAATATACAAGAAAGTAAAAATAAATTCAAGTCATTTAGTTAGTAATGTATACTTATTAAATCTAATATAAAGTGGTGAATATTTGTAGCCGCTTTTCATTGAAATTGGCTTAGTTGATTTAATTAATGTAATTTCATTCATTTACAGAATGACTTTTTTATTTTGTGCCTAATTCAAAAGATAAAAAAACATGATAGCAAGTTTCAAAAATAAATTAAATTTTATTTTCAAATTACCTAAATTGAAACAAAATCCGTTATTTTGATTAAAAATATAAATTGCGTTGCAATTTGACTAAGAATTCAGTCTCGCCTTTTTTCGCGTTCTCGTTGGCAATGAGAAAAAAACACAATCGAGAAATAGAGTTAAGAAATAAAGAAAGACAAAGAAAATTTTTAATGTAAGTTGATTAATAAGTAATGCATTTATGGAAAATTAGAATTACTTTTATCGAAAAAACGTTATTTTTTTATGTTTGAATCATCGATGTATAATAAAAACAAAAATTATCAAAGCGAATTCTTCTGCTTACTTATTTTCAAGCAGAAAAAAAAGTTTAATTTGAGGCTTAATAAACTTCCATTTCAATTAGGTTTCACTGTGGAAGAAGCAAAATATCATTAAGAAAGCTAATTTCTATTTTCATGGCCATGTCGTGAAAGTTATTGATTTGAGTTTTCTAATGGGTTTAATAAATGAAAATAAAGTGAACACTGCGATATTTAATTAAATGCCGCTCTTATTTTAAAATGATTAATTTAAGAACAAAAAAAATTCTTTGTTTTTGAGCACAAAATATTCACACCCCATAATAATGCCTCTTTTTAAAAATTCTCAATGGAAGGCTATAATGTCAAAGAAAAAATTTAATATTTTATTATAATGGAATATTAATTAGTTTTTAACTTCTTGATCGTGCAAAATAATTAATAATAAAACATCGTTGATTATAAATGAAATTTTAAAACAGAATTTTGATTACAAATACAAAGATAAAAACTGTTTACATTCCAAATTAACCTAAACAGAATTCGATTCCAGCTGATTTATATAATTGCAGCTTTATTTTCTTTCAAAGATATAAAATGTGATTGTAGTGATTGGATTTTGAAGCGTTAGGAAATAAACGTTCATAGATGGCGCTAGACAACTAGCGCGAGTGTAATTAAAAGAGTGAGGTCATTCGAGCGTTTGCTCTTGGAGAAGAAGGAGTTACTGAGCAGAGTAACTCGAACGAATCTGCAATAAATTTGTTGTTAAGTTTTCTATTTGCCTTTTTATTCAAAGCACTCACGAACCAGCCACGACAGTGATAATATAAAATAATTACATTTTTTAAAAAAAGGAAAGGAAATAAGTGTGGAATAGCATGTTATGAGTCCCGAAACAATATTTCGTTGATCTCCAGACTGTGTCATTGGGGTCCTATATTGCTATCCTTCAGTTTAATGAAAGTAGCAATGGTATAAAAGATGTATTAAATCAATTGCAAATAGAAATTGGTAGTCACACTCATAAAAGACTGAAGCGTTTTGACTATGAACGTATTTGTAGTTCAAAAAAAGCATTCATTACCAGATGCAAAAGTTCACAAAAAAATGAGAGTTCAGCGAAAGAAAAAATGTGCAATGCATATAGAAAGAGAAGGATTAACTTATAAATATGGAGAATTTTAGACTGTTTTATGAAAAGGAAATGCTTTTTTACATTAACTCTAAACTTTAAACTCATTTTTCTCAAAATAATTTATTCGATAGAAGTTGTAAACCATTAACATGATATCTCCAGCATCAATTAATATTTTTTAATGAATTTTTCAGGAAATGTTCTTTATACTATTGTCTATGAAATGAGCTAAAAGTTTTGATTTATAGTAAATGCTTTATTATTTATAGCCTTTTTTGTTAGAAAATAGTTGAAAATTTAAGAATAACGTCTACATAAAAAAAACCTTTATAATATTTTTTCATTTTAATTAATCTCTTAGATTTTAGTTCATTTTGAAGATAACTATGTTATGTATGCTATGTGTAAAGAAAACTTTAATTACTAAATCAGAATTTTGTGTAGAGTGTTAACCGTTTAAGGTTTGCTAAGATTTGTCCATTTATAAAAAATGGGATAATCACAGAAATTTTTTATCGCTGTTTATTGTTTTTATACCCTATTTAACTAGAAACTTTATACCAAATTAAAGCTTGAAAAATAGCCTTTTTTAAAAAATATTGTCTCGAACGTAGGCAGTCACCTTAAATCAAAGACCTAGAAAATAAAACTCATTGTTTTAATATTCAGGAAGCATTTATAATTCATGATTTTAACAGTTTGTATTTTAAATAATTGATTATAATAAAATTGCAATATGAACATTTGTGCAAATGTCAAATAATTTTATTTCTGTTCATTTAATATGATCTTGTGTTTTTTTTTCTTATAAAATTGTTTTAAATGAACAATTTTAACCAATTTGTTTTCAGCATGAAATATTTGCTTCTAAATAATATTTAATAATTCAAAACCTCAATCAATAGCTTTAAAAGAAAATGATATTTTTAATTTTTCCGAAAGTTTTAAATTCCTCGCTTTGATCGAATTATGAAATGATATCTATAGGCTATATGCAAGTATAAATCTTACCAAACTCTATGCGAAAAATAATAAATTTCTATTTAAAGCAATACATGTCTATTTCTATACATAATTAAAGGAGTATAACAATTAAAGCTTATTCCTTATTTTATTATACGATACTGTTTTTTTAGGTCGGATTATTCTATTGTAACTTTTGAATTAATGAATAATGCACTATCTAGAACCAGTATGTGTGGTCCTCTCCAATTTATTTCGCATACCCTCTAATAAATATGTTATAATATTTATCTTTACAAGTTATTTTTTCAAGAGTCAGTCACACATTATTTCGAGAATTATGTGATTTGTAATATAGTAAAGTAAACGACACATGTGTATTAACTACGCTCCATTGTTGAACAATAATTACTATTGATCGATCTCTAACAGAAAATCGAATAATAATTTTGAGTAACTTTTCTCGACTAATTAAAACCAGAATTTCCACAGAGTTTCAATATTATCATCAAGAACACAGACCATATTTTATTCGAGTAAGCCTTGAGTTTGTGAGTTATCGCATTTGCATGCATAAGAATGTATAGACTGACAGAAAGAGAACCTTTGACGATTTGAGGTTGAGCCCAAATTTGAAATGGTTCTAATCTATAATGATAATCTTAAGTATAGATCCATGAATTCATAGATCTTTAAACCCTCAATACCATAGATCCATTAAAAGATGATGCACGCAGCTCTTTTTGTTTAATATTTACAACCGTTGAAACATACTTCCTCTGATTGGGTTTCGTTCAAAATTCGATATAAGTCTATAGATTTAATGTACAGCCCGTATATCTAACTCTGTTCGCCTATCTCAAAGTCTTTTCTTAGTTATTGTGTTCACAGACAGACATAATTCAAAAAATATGTTTTTTAGAGTCAGAGAAAACTGAAACGAGAAGATCTGTCAAAATTTAGAGCATGATTTTACTATGATTACAGTATTCTCTGTTTTCATATACTTCCTATTCAAGAAAGTAAAAAGAAAAATTAATAAGTCAAACAAAATTTTTACCTCTTTTGAAATAATGCGAAAAGCAATGCTTGAATAGTAATTAATGTTTCCGAAACGGGTTTTTTTTATCTGATGCTGTTCCCCCACTCCTATTACACTATAACGCATATAGTTAGGTCCTTGATCAAAATTATTTGCAAGCTAGATTAAATGTTATAATATTTCCTTCATACTGGTCTGACCTGTGACTACCAAATTATTATTTCTCTCGTTCTTTTCAAAATGCATTTAATAATAGTTATCGCTGGTGATTAATATGGCAAAACAGACCTTGCCGAAAGATATTGTCTTTGATTACATGCATGCGATTCAAATTAACTTATGTAATGTTAACCTTCATTTCCTCAAAATAATTTCTTCCATTTTGCCGAAGTAATTTCTATAAGAAATTGGCTTGATTTATTCTGCTACAACACTAATGTGAAATATTAAATAAACCAGTCTTATTTCTTATATAGTTTCTTATTTCTTATATAGTATAATCTTATATAGTTTCAAATAAAGCTGCTCTTTGGAAAATTTAGAACAACCAGTTTTAAAAATATGATCTTATATGATTTATAATACGAAATGTGTCAGAAATTAACTGGACTTATACCTTAAATCTTTAATCTCTTGTTCCGATTTTGATAGTATAACCTGTGATGTATCTCTCTTCTCCATTTTTACACTTCTTCATATGAATTTTTCGTAGATGAAGAATTTTTTCAAGCCATTAATTGAAAATCATTTCATTACCTGAAACGTTTTGCTTTCAATAGTACATTTACTATACTATCTAGAATGACGACGAAAAACAAACAAAAGTCACAAGGAGTGAGATCGACCGAAAGAATTGTTGTTCTATTACCGGAATGTAATTTAACTCTATCAATATTGAAAGGTTCCAAGCACCGTTCATCATAACTATGGTAGGTACCTGAGACACCTAGTTTGAAATTTACTGTGAAGTTTCTACATCCTTTCTTTAAGCGAGATTGATTGAATACTTAAGGAACGTACTTTGTTCATTAGAGAAAAGACCTTTTAAATCAATTAAAAACTTGTGCATGTCATAAACATTCATCCCTGTACATTAATCGAACAAGTTTCGACAAGAATTTCTCAAATTTATAGAGGAAATGATATGCTTGATACGTTTCTCTTTTTGAATTCTTGATATATTTTCTGATGTTGAATACATGAACAAAAACTGTTACATCAAGCAGAGACATATGAGGTTAAAACTTAAGTGAATAGCATTTAAAATCAGTATCTTCAGTTTGATAAATATTATTATGTGCATTTATGTCATGAAAAGTTTTTTGACTCAATGTTATAACGAATGTCAACGAGATCACGAAAATGAAATTAAACAAAAAAAAAATGCATGAATGATTTCCCATATTTATTTTTTGCAATGATATTGTAAACGAAGGAAATAAAAAAAAATAACTGAAAATGGAACTAAATAAAAAAAAATAATGAGTTTACAATGCTTCCTATAAATGAAGAAATTTTAATTTAAACTCTTAAAAATTCTTAGAACGATTGTTACGAATCTTGGATCGATCATCAGGTTCTCAACTAGAGATGAAATACCGAATCATTTTAAATTGATGAAATAAAATCTTTGAGATTTCCTGAAAATAGCTAATAGTCTAGCTGTGATATTTGTTTGGAATTAAAGCAATCCAACAAAATGTCATACAAAGAAAGCCGAATGGAATTTTAAATAATTGTAAGCAGATGATGTACTTCAAAACATAGATATAATTTCATATGTATCCATTATTAATCTGATGAGGGAAGGGGAAGAGATGAATTTTCAGACCGATCAACATGCTGTAAATAACATACATTCGTGTGTGCAAATCCTTTTCCAATTTTGTTTATTGATTTTTAGTGAAATTACTCGCATGAACTAACCTCCTCTGTTCCCATACAGCTTTTAGGAGTTACTAATCAATACTTTTCAAACCTTCGTCATTGTCTCTAGATCTTCATCACATAAATAATGCTCATTTTTAAACGTAATAATATTTTGTTAATTTATTTGTTGAAACATGTTTGGATCCCTTTTACCATCATTGTTCTGGTGTGTTCTGGTTCTGGTGTGTTCTAGAAAGTGTATTCTTTCTCATATGTGTGTAGATAAGTCATCATTCTCTAAATATTAATTTTATAAACATATCTTTCATACTGTATTACGCAGATTTAAGATAATTTTTGAAGTACTATGTTAATTTTATCATTTCTTTTTCTTACTTGAAGAAAAAGATATTACGATTTTAGGGCTAATCTGAGAAATAGTAGTTCATTGACAAGTAAATATTGAAAATCTAAGTTCAATGAAATCTTTATAAATTGGAATTAGTATTTACAAAAGCATATGAATATGACTTATTCCCTCAAATACTCATATACTTTGATAATTTCTTCAATTAGTTTGAATCCAGTAAGTTAGTTTATTTCCATTAGTTTATTTCCGTTAATAAAATATAAATAATCAACTTAACTCATATCATTAATACATGATACAGATACAAAGTTCATAACTTTTTCTGTTACTTAATCCCTATGTTGAGCTGTTAAAATGAAAATTCCTACAGTTATGTATTCAATTCAAAACTTTATATATAAAATTCTGAAATTAGCTCATGATTAGGTCTATCTAAGAATACTTGATTTAATAAATCTTCTCAATAAGATTTTTCATAGATAGACATGCATAATCCACGATTTTTTGAATAACAAATAATTTTGCTATTGTTATTTTTAAATATTTGTTCCAAATATCTGTTATTTCAATCATATTATTAATTAAAAATTATTA
>JAPMOR010117042.1:129156-218529 GCA_026543865.1 Argiope aurantia
AATACTGAACACATCATAAAAATATAATATAATATCATACATTATTAGGGAAAATATTTTAACGTTTCTCAAAGTATTTCCAAATTTCAAAAAAAGGTTTGGAAAAATATGGAATATTGACTCCTCATATCTTTATATCCCAGATGATGATATAAAATATATGCATACATACATACATACATACATACATATATATATATATATATATATATATATATATATATATATATATATATATATATATATATATATATATCGCTCCCTCGCTCTTGATATACAATATCTGTCTTTGTCCGTAAACCATAAAAAAAAAAGAAATCATCGGATTGGCTATATATTGTAGAGAATTGCATTCGTCATCTGCGATAAATAACTGTTCAGCAAAATATATATATTCTGACTCACCAAATATTTCAAAAATCTCCTAGAAATTTGAAAAGAAATGAAATTTAGTAAATTTTAGTGCAACTCATTTAAAGTAAAACTTGAGTGAATAATATTTTAAAAACTTTTTTAATATGTAATTAACACTTTTTTATTTTATTTTCAACTATTTACTTTATTTACTTTTCTTTCATTAGCAAATATTAATTTATTTTAATCTAAATAAATAAATAAAAAGCAAGACATTCAAAAAGGATCCATATTGTTTGATCAGTTTATGTAAAACAGATAAAAATGAATAATAAATAGTTATATCTTATTATTAATTACAAAATTTACAATATTAATAAATGTAGAATTTTCAATATAAATTTCACAGTATTGTTCAACTTTGCGTAATGTAGAATTTTCAGTATTGCTTTCATACTATACAATATTTGTCTTTTAATGAAAAATTATAATAATTAATATATTGGAATAAAATTTCAAAAAAATGAATTATAAATTAGTAAGTATAATTTCTGCGCCAGAATTTTACTGCATAATTCTTTCAATTCTTTTTTTTATATTATTACATATCGTACAATATTGTTCGAAAGGTATTCGGTATTACTCAATATTCACAATATTGTTCTATATTTACTTAATATTATTCAATGTTATGCTGCTGCTAGGTGTTCGATATGGAACTAATAAATATAGTATGCCTATAGTTTCGAAGGTAGAAATATGCATCATGGGACAAATTTTGTGATATTTTAATCGAATTTCAGCTTTTATTTGCAATAATTTCAAAACGTTTTTCTGCATGAAAATAATCTTTACACCGCTTTAAAATTTAAAAAAATATACTTTTTAATGATACCAATGAATGCAAAGTTCTGTATCTAAGATTTAATTAAGTTAGTTTAAGTACATTTTATAACAAAATTTTCAATATTGTAGATTATTCATTCATCGTTGTTTCATGAAATATTTTCATTATTTATTGTCAAGTATTTAATTGCATGATTTTTCCCACTGTTGAAAACTAAATAAAACTAATTATTTTTAATATATGTATGATTCATGCCTTTATTAGTAGTAGAGCAAGTAGATTTCGGTGTAAGATAGGCTTTTGATACTTTTCTTTTTACATTTCTCTGTCTTTTCAGTGAAGGTTTAACTTCAGTGTTTAGTAATAACAATAAAATTATAAAATGCTTTCATTTTAAACACTGTTGCTTTTTTTTTCTGGATATATGTGATATGGAGATATTTCATTGAATATATGTGAATTGGATGCATAACACAATGAACAAAAAAATGTAAAGTTTCAGGAACAGCATTATAAAATAGTATGACTGTTATATCAAATACTGTTTTTACTTATCAAATCGTTGAGAGCAAACAGCATAAAATTTTAACAGAATATTTTAACAACTATTGATCCTGACGAATCATTTGTTTGCCAAACGCAACTAAACATCAGTATAACTGTCCTTTTTATAATATTTCACTATATTGTTTTCCCAGATTTTCCAATATTATTCATTATAATGTGCTATGCAATAAAACAAGAAAATGTACCTTTGGATATTGATGTTATTAGAATAGAAATTTTTAGAAGATTTCTGGTCTTCTACAATCAAACCTCTCACCGAGATTTGAATGTTTTTCAGCACATTCTTCTGTTATTTCTTTAAGATTTCTTTCATTCATTGTGCTAATTAGACGGCAATTTTTTTTTCTGTTATAAAATCATTGAATAGAAATGATGAATAAGATAACAATCGATATTCTTAGATAATCGATAGATTTCAAAAATTTCCCTTAGCTTCACTTCCGTTCGAAAAATTGCTTATTGTTTTGAGTAAGCATTTCTAATGTTTTTTATTATTATGCAATTACGTTTGTGTGTTAGTATCATTATTTGGTGAATAAAATGTATTTAAGGGTTTATTGCACTCTTCATCATTCCAACTGTTATTTATGGAATGTTTACATTTGTATGTTATTTTTTAAAATTTACCCAATGAATTTGAAAATATTTTTGTAAATAAATTATTATTTATATTTAGCATTTAAGATTAGTTTTAATTATTTGATTTAATATATAATTTTGAAAAATATAATTCAGAATTTTTGTATCATAATGGCGACTTATTTGAAATGGCGCCCTTGAGTTTACATTCTGCATTTTGGGGATGTGTTTGGAATTGAAATATTATAAATAAATTATTGAAAACAAATCTAAATAAGCAGTAAATACATCGTTCTAGAAATTATTTAACATTATGCACATGATTGTGATATATTTGTAATTTGATCTAAATGAAATGAAGTCTAAGGTTATGCATGTAAACAAATAAATAATTATCAGATATTTTGGAAATTCCAGCTTGTTTCCTTTTCTTTTGCTATAGTTATTATTTCCACATTATGTGAAACTTGCAGTAAATAAATAATATTTTACACTATGCCGCTTATTTAGATATCAATACTTATAAACTCTGCTGGGAGGAAATTTTACTATGTTTCAAGATCACTACCAAAATTTTATTTTGGGTTGTACTCTACAGCTCAACTTTGGAACGGATAATTTAGTTTCCCATTAAATGGAAGTAAAAATGCATGTTTATCTAATAAAATCATACTGTAAGTATAAGCTCATATGTGTCAGGAATTATATGCTCAATTTATATTTATTTAATTTTTTAATGAAATGAATGTTTTATTAAAATTTCTTTATAAAGTAATTTTTCTATAGGATTCATTGTCAGTGTTTTATTTGGCAAAAGATTGCTCAATTACCATTTCATCAGATATTTATATAAATATTTAAATTTTATTACAATTTAAGTTCCTTGGATATATTTATTGGTAATATTTTTTTTCTTGTAACTCATTGTGATATGTAATATGATGCTACATTGATAAAAGGTGTCTGTGTCATAGCTAATTATTGCAAAAAAATATTAGTTACATTTATTTTTAAAAATTAAAAAAGTCTTTTTAAGCAATTTGTTTTAAATTATTTTTTGTCATTTAAATTTTTATGGAAATTTGTTTTCTTCTAGAATTGTGAAGAAAAATGCAAAACCAGAATCTTTGGACTGATTCCTACTCTGTCACAGGTTTATATTTTTTATTAATATTATATTTGTTATGTAATATGTGCAAGAATATAAACTTAAGAAAAAGAATAATTAAGGATATTCACATGTGTCTTGTATTTAAGTACTACTATTTTGTTTTCTTTTTTGGATTAATCTGTTTTTATTAATTTCAATTTTTTAGAAAAGAAGGATGGATTTTTATTCTTTCAGTTCTTAGAAAAAAAAATTTATTATTTCCAAATGTTTTTTTGGCTGAGAAAAAAAAAATTTTTTTAACTTAATTCTAATTATGTTTACTTCAAAATTATTTTTTAAAATTGCACTGATTGTTTTGAATCAACTAATTAGTTCATTACTTACCTTACTGTTATATATGTAATAATATAATTTAAATATTAATTAATTTCCTAATTTTTACCTTGCTTTAACTCATATAAACTTCATTCTAAAATGTTCTCTTATTTCCTGATCCAATTCCACCTTTTTTTATTTAATTAGTGCTACTCAAGCTCTGAAAAATTATTTAGTCAGCATTTTCATAGACACCGAGTGAAGGGATAAAAAACTGTCATGCTTAGTAAACTCTTTTAAAAGATACCTATATTTATTTCCCTTACCTAAACCGACACTTGCAAAGAATCCCTATTAGAATATCATAGTATAATATTATTGGGGAAAAATATTTTGGTCCCTTTTCTTCCATTTGCTCTTCTTTTGTATTGTGGGCAGACAAGTTTCATTGCTTCTTGCTTGTACATAAATTTTGCCTCCCGAGATGGAATAAAACAAAGTTTTAAAATTTTCTAAAGTGTTTCTCTCTTTAGCTATGAAACTGCTTAAAAAATGTTTTTATATTTTATATATATATTAGTATATTGTTTAAAAAAATATTAAATTAGTCAGCATAGTTAGCAAAAATATTTTGGCATTTGGAAAAGATGAAATAGATAAGGCCCAGTTCCCGTTACTATTAAGTTTTTTTAACTTTAATAAGCCTCTTTTATTCAAAAGAATTTCAATCATTTTATATATTTATTTATTTTTCTTTGAATATCAAGTTAATCACACTATATAAGAAAGCAAGCATTTGTGTTACTATATTCAAAGTTATTTTAAACTAGATGCAACATATCAGCCCTGTGTTACAATCTAGAACTAATTTATTGTAAATAAATATTATGCTGGAATTAATTTACTTTTTTTTTTCATTTTTCAGATTTTTTTAAATTAAATTATGAAGTATTAGATGGTATTTTTAAGTATTGTTTTGTGTATGTTTTCTCTCCTCTATCTCTGAGTATTGGGAAAGGTTATTAATTTAACTTTTGATGTATTGTGAGATCTTCAAAATATTAAATTAACATTGTTAGTAATATTTCTTTTCAATATTTTTTACTATTATTATTCTGTGTTACCTTTAAAATTACCACTCTGTTAAACAAAATGCACCTAAATTTTAATATAATACTATGCATATTAAATTAGTTTAAATTTGTTCTTGAATATATTTTAAGTCCATATTTCTCTTGT
Organism: Argiope aurantia; assembly: GCA_026543865.1. Classification (NCBI taxonomy): domain Eukaryota; kingdom Metazoa; phylum Arthropoda; class Arachnida; order Araneae; family Araneidae; genus Argiope; species Argiope aurantia. Next base: position 134,169 of record JAPMOR010117042.1, read on the forward strand.
GATTTTTCTCAAATAAATTTTTAAAAAGGAAATATAGCATTTTTTTAATTTTAATGCACATGGATTATTACTTTTGAAGATGATAACTGTTCTAAAAATTTATTTTTCAATATATCTTGAAATGAAAAGGATAACGGCAAACAGTTAACAATGATCATGAGCATTTGTTTGAAATAAAAATTGGTGAAATCGGTACACTAGATATTTTATTTAGTATTTATGACTGATGAATTCTGTTAAGATTTTCCAAACAAAAAGTTATTTATTTTTTGAAAATGAATGGTAGTTGAAGGTAAAAGACATTGATTAGCTAGCTAACTGGTCCTACAGCTTTGTCAATATTTTTAAACATATAAATTAGGAGCGAACAGCTGGTCACCATAGCTGCCATGTTATTATTATTTGCTTTTACATTTACACAATAGAATATTAGAGAAATGGCTTTTACATTTGCACTTTTAAAGTTCTCTAATTTCGGCTTGTATTTTATTTATTTTTTTCTCCCTAGTTTTGTATTTATTTCTGAGACATGTGCATTCATTTTTTTTTTTTTTTCTTCTTCTTAAATTATACCTCATTTATTTCTTACATTAATCTAAAATTGATATAAAATTATAATTATTGATAAAAAATTATATATTTTATTAATATAAATGTTAAAATTATACTAGAATAGATTTGAATATGATATTTAAAATGTGGCAAACATAAGGTTTAATTTGAAATTTAACATACTTTTAAGTTTGAAGACATAGGTGAATCAAAATTTTTATCTATTTCTTCTTGTTTATTCATATGAATATTCATATGAATATCATTATAAAAATTATGTTTTACATTTATTTTCGTAGTGTGTTAGCTTTATAAAATCTTGTAAAAAATTGCTATTGCATTTTTCTTGATTATGATTGTGATTATTAGCCTTCAGTTTTATCTGTCAAAATTATCTCTTTATATTTTCTTGTTCGGTTTTCTAAATTTCTAAAAAGATTTTGTAAAAGTAAGTAATGATGCTATATTTTTATTGTACAAATTCATACAAAATTATTTTATTCTCAACTTATTCATAGAAAATCAATCATTATTTTTTTTATTACCAATAATCTACATTTTAACTGCTTTTGTAATTTATCATCCTAGAAGTGATATTTTTCTACTAATCATTAAGGGTTGCCTCTCCCTCCTCTGTATTTTACCAGATATTGGATGCAGATCTTAAGTGATAAATTGAAACTATAAATAGCTTAGTTTGAATAAAACTGTAATTAGAATTATAAGATAAAGGATTCTAAAAAGATATTTCAGTAATAAGAATTGCTATAGAGCACTTTAAATTTAATGCATTTGATAATAAAATGAAAGTTAATTTTTTTTTATTATAAAAATGCTTTTAGAAATAGTTGAAATCATATGTAAAGAAATGTTGTGGTTTTGAAAAATAATCAAATTATCACATACATTTTTCTAAGTTTAGTATACAGAAAAATTTCTTGATGAAAATATTCTATGAAAATTACATAAGCTTCTCTATAGAGTGTGTTTATTTTGAATATGTTAAGAGTAGTTGTTTAACATATATAAATGAAAATATGGCTTCTATATCTACAAATAATAAAGATGAATGTATATTGGTACTTTACAGATCTGACCACTTGACCTACAGCTACTTAATTTGCCACATATGTAAATTGGAGGGAGCTATGTTTTTTTAAATTTAATTAATTAAAAATTAGGTGAATTTTGATATTTTTCACAATAACTTCCAAAAATATTATTGCACAAAATTAAATTTTATGGCATTCAAAAAAAATTTTAATTTTCTTTTTAATGATATTAATTTATTAGTTAAATAATTTTTTCTTGTATTCTGACGTTATTTTTTTCAAAATTTATTTGCCTTATTTCTAACATTAAATTACATTGCCTTGAAATTCAAACCATCATTATTTCATCAAATATTTGATGACGATTTTCTTCCATTGTTGAAAGAAAAAGAATTTTATATAATATGTGTGTGCTTACTAGACAAACATAAAAGTGAGGTTATAATATCACGCAAATTAGAAGACAGGTAAGCTGAACATTTACATTTTTAATAATGCTATGATATCATGATACTGGTCTTAATTAGAAAATTCATGTACACAATAAACAGAAATATGTAAGACTTTTTTAAGATAACCCTACTAAGAATGACTGATTGTTTGGCAGAATTATGGGCATAAAGTTATATCAACCACATTTCGTTGAAATTAATTATGACCAATATTTTGAATAAGCCAAATGGTTGCTAAAGATAGATTAATATATAATATTTTTTATGTAGTCAATACACTATTTAGATGCATGTATTTATTATTATTTATTTTTCAAAAGCAAAAAATTACAATTGAATCCTAGAACATTTTTGCTCTTTTGTTAAAATATATTATCCTTTCTATATGTATAATGCAAAAAAAAAAATACTACATTTCATCTATTTATTTATTATATCTTACTTGCTGTTTTAAATTTACAGGTTACTCTGAGAAATGTTGGAATACCAGTAACAATCCTGACAGTCATGAAATAGACAATTCCTTCATTTTAAGTTCAACATCTCAGCCTGCTGATTGCAATAATGAAATTTTTACATATTGTAACTCAGATGACATTTCTACCAATTCCATTCAAAATATGGCATCAGTCACAGATTCATCAATAATTCCATGCAGCAGTACTGACACAGAAACTATAGAAAAGAAATATGGGGGAATATTTTCTAATAATTCATGTTTTATTGAGTCAGAACATTCTTCTGTGTTAAGTAGTAAATATTCTGAGGAAAGTGATGTAAATCAAATAAATGGACAATCTAAAGCAGCTCCATCTTTTGAACTTCCCAATGAACCAAATGAAGTAGTCTCTTCCTTGTCTTTAGTACAAAGAAGTGGCAAGAGACGCAATTCTTTACCCCCAGATTATCCAAATTATAAAAAAAAGTTAAGTATTGATTGTGAAGCACAATCATTATGTGGTATGAAGACTTTGGCTGGAAGTGATTCTAACAGTTCTTTTGATATGAATAGTCATAATGATGATGAAGAAAGCTCATGGACAAATTGTTATGCTCCCTACCGTAAGCATCCCACTTCTGTTGCATCGTCTGAACGAGGTGCTGAATCATTAATTGATAAACTTTTTAGTGAAGAACAGAAAAGGCGGTATGAAGCCTTAAGAAAGAAATCATCCAAAAGAATGGACAGTAAAAGAAAAAAGGAAAAAGATGTAGATTTTGGTTCTGTATACAAATCTTTTGTGGAAGTCATAACTCATTCATCTCAAAATCTTTCTGAAATTACTGATATGAATGTATCACCTCAAAAAGAAAAAGAAGATAGCATAGTGAGTAATACTGATACAAAAATGCATGAAAGTACTGGTGATGATTGTACAATCCATGGAGTGTCAATTGATATTGATTCAAAAGATTCTCATCAAATGATACTTACTGCTAATTCTATTCCTGATGAAACTAATGCATCATTTGATATTGATTCAAAGGATTCTCACCAAATGATGCTTACTGTTAATTCTGTATCTGAAGAAACTAATACTGATTCAATATTAGAGTCTGATCAAAATTCTGTTGATGCAGTCTCCTATCAACAGGATACAGTTCATATGGATTATGATGTCACTGATGATGGACAGACTTCAGACAATTTGTTAGTCCAGATTTCTTCCAGTGATGATTGTTCAAATCATAAAGTGTATGCTGATGTTGATGTTAATTCTAAAGATTCCCATAAAGTTATGTCTACTGCTGATTTCATACCAGAAGATATTGATCCTGATTTAATATCAAAGTCTGATAATATATCAGTTAATGTAGTGTCTAATCAACAAGATACAATACATATGAATTGTGATGTTGATGATGGGCATACATCTGAAAATGTATTGGTCTTGAATTCTGGTGATGATTGTGTTCATGAAGTTTCTGCCAATACTGATGATGATTCAAAAGATTCTCAGCAAGTTATATTTAATGTAGATACCATGCCTGAAAAAAACAATGCTGAAATTAAATCTGAGGCTGAATATATTACAGTTAATACTGATTCTATTCAACAGGATGTCATGTCAGTAAATTATAATTCTAATGGACTAAATTCTGAAACTATTTTTTCCCCTGCTGTTTTACCTGATAAAATATCAGTTGATACTGATGATAATTTTCACCAAGCTGTATTTATTACAGATTCTGTGCCAAAAACTGCTGATGTGATTTCAGAATCTGATTGTCTCTTGCGAGATACTGAGTCAAATGAACAGGATGTATTAGTTGATCATCATGCTGATGAGCATACTTCTGAAAATAATCTAGTCTCTGATGTTTCTTCTGATATAATAGCATCTAATATTAATAATAATTCAAAAGATCCTCAAAATGTTACGTTTGTTACAGATTCCTACCTTAATGAAACAAATGCTGATGTCATATCAGAATCTGATCACATAACTGTGCATGCTAACTCTAATCAGCAAATTGTTATGACTCTGGATTGTGTTACTAATGAGCTTACTTCAGAAAATGTCTTAGTCCCTGTTACTTCTTCTGATACTTATGATAATTCAGACTCTCAACAAGTTATATTTATTACAGACTCCATACCAAAAGTAACTGATGCTGAAATAATATTAGAATCTGATTGTCTTGCATCTCAAACCAACTCTAATGAACAGCAGATATTTGCTATAAATAATGATGTTGATCAAATTGCATCAGATGAAATGTTAGTTTATGTGCAATGTTCAGATGGTTACAGGCTTTGTAAAGTGTCAACTAATCTTGATATTAATTCCGAGAATTCTCAAATTACTTTTATTACTAATTCTCTACACAATGAGACTGATAATGATTTAATATCGGATTCTAATTGTTATATAATCAATGCTGAATCTAATCAACAAGACACTATTCCTATCAGTTATACTGATGGTGCCATTTCTGAAAGTGATTTAGTTCCTGTTTCTGAAGTTTTATTTAAAACTGTTCCTTTGGCAGATGATCAAAATATTGGTTTGAAAACAGAAATGAGTGAAACCCAACTTTATGACCCTGTAGTTGATAAAGGAGGTGCTAACAATTCTGCTGGAAATTTGACTAATGATGAAATATCTGATAGCTTAGATAAGATTTTCACTCAAACAACTGAATCTGATGTGTTGTATAGCATACCAGAGGAACAGAGAGAAGTTCCCTTTGATTTTGATGGTGAAAAATTAATTTCACTTGATACAAATATTTCAACTGAAGCATCACTAGATACTTACACTGCTATTTCTGAAACTTCTGAGGAAACTATAATGCATAAACAGTTAGTAAAAGCAAGAGCTGAAACTGGTCTGAATTCAGAAGGCAAAGAAAATATATCATCTACTGAATATTACTTAGAAAATAAAAATAGCACCCAAATTAATCAGGAAGATATGCTTGTTGATGAGAAACAAAATTCTTTAAATATTTCTGTTGAAAACCCTAATATAAATAAACAAATTAAAAAGAGAGAAATTTCAAATACTCATATTGATCTGTGTTCTATAAATACAGAAAAAGATTTTGAAATTCAACCTGATAATTTAGATAATACTGAAATGGAAATATGCAATGAAGAATCTAAAATATTTAGTAATCCAGATGGTGATTCTGAAAGCCATCAATCTATGTTCTATAAAGATATGAAAGTTGTGTATGAAAATCTATGTGAACAGAATAAAAAATCAAAAATTTCTAGCATGGATGTTATAACAAGTGAAAATAACAAAAATGATGAAATTAATCAATTTTTAGTACATTGTAATTCCACTAATGAAATTTTTCATGATACTCTTGGAAAAATATCAGATACTTCATCAAAAGAACTTCATATGAATGTGTTATCTTCAGTCAGTATGACTGAATCATCAAATATACTTCTTGATACAGAAATAAAAAGTAAAGCTTTTTCAAATGAACAATTAGATGAGTGTGGCAAAAACTCGAAAGTAGAAACATCTGACTTCATATATCAAGATAATTATGTCAACAGGAAATCTAGTCTTGAGTCACAAAATTCTTCATACAAATGTAGAACTTCTAAAGCTCGTAAAAGTACTTCAAAATCATCTGTTTTAAAAACATCAGCAAATGAGGTTTTAAAAGTTATTGAAAATAATATTGCAAATGAAGTTTTTAATTTAATGGAATCAAAAGAAAATTTGCCCAGTCGCAACAGTTCATTGGTTCCAGAAGAACAAGTCGCCCCAAATATTTCTACTTTGGCTTATATTTTATCAGATTCTGAAGCTGAAAATGTTCCATTAACTGATAATGGTGTAAACTTTGTTCCTGATTTGGAAATGAAATCACTTCAAAAATCTAAACCTTTATTTGAAACACATTTTAATGGAACACATAAAAATGGAACAGCTAAGAAAAGTTTTTTTAAAATCAGTGACAGGTCATCTTCTGATGAGATGTCGAATAACTGTGATATGCAAAATTCTATAGCTTCTTCAGATAGTGAATCAGATTCTGTATCTTCAAAATGTAGAAAAACTGTACAGTATCTCAGTGATCGTAATAATACTGAAATCAGTAATCCAAGACATTCTTTTTCAGCAGTTGAAAGCATTTCAGTATTGCATGATAACCTTGGAAATGCAAAACAACGTACTGCTTTAAAAACATTTAAAAAACCCTTCACTGTTGCAAAAAAATCAGTCACTGAAAAGTCATCTTTTAAGACAGTTTTCCAATCTTATTTTGGAATAAGAACTGCAAAGAAAACTTATAACAAATCACCAAACAAAAAATTACTTAATACGAATTTAGATGGTATGTATTTTGCATGAAATATTTTCTCTTGTGTTCATTTATAGTTACTTTTATTAAAAAATTCATATTTTAATAAAAGTCTTATACTATTATTGTTAATTGCTTTGATAGTATTCTTTTTATAATTTTGAAGTGGATTTGTATTAATATATAGAATATTATAGAAAACTGCTATTATAAAAATGATAGTCATCTTCTCACCACTTCAATTTGTATTTTTGATCCTATGATTTTTTTAGGTGTATATTTATAGGACATATTTTTCTCCTAAAAATGAATTTTTAATGTTATTGAATTATTAAAAATTTTATTTTATAAATTTTAAAAATATTCTAGTCACAATTTTTTTTTTTTTTAAAGAATGCAAACTATTTTTGTTATGATAAAATATGAGTAGTAAAATAAAGAGAGTTGTTATATTAAGGTATATGAACTAATTTCATGGTACAGAAACTAGTCCAACAATATCTAGTTTTTTTTTTATATAAAAGTTTTTTCACAAATGAAAAATTTCCTTTCATATTCTGTCTTTATCAAATTTTCTTTAAATTTATAAATGATAAACTTTAATTTATTAGTGTTTGTAAAAATTTATTGTTTTGATGCTTTATTGATACATCTTTAAATTTATAAATATCAAATTTTTGTTTTCAAACTGTTGTCAGTGCATTATTTAGATACCTACCTTTATAAATGCTTGCTTTTATACATAAATGATTTTCTATTTGTTATGTGATTGCTGTTATTTTATTTAAGTATTGGGCCTAATTTCAGCACTAAATCAAATGTTATGTCTATATTAAGTATATTTTATTTATTTTGTGTGATATTTTATTTATTTTGTGTGTCTTGTGCATGATGGTCTTGTAAAATTTGTGATTTTTTTATCAAAATTTTTTTAGTCCAATTTATTTTTAACATTTCAGTAAAATAATGTAAATATGAATATTTTAAGATAATTTATATAATTGAAGATAATTTATTTATTACTATTATTTTGCTTCCAAAAACTCAAAGCATATTAAAGGCTTTTTCAATATTTTTTTATTGAATTCTGAATTTAAATTAATTATCTGTTAAAATACATTTGGCTAATGTATTACCATAATTTTTGCAAAAGTATTTTTATTTTTTAATGAAGAGGAAGTATATGATATAAAAGTATTTTTGTCATAAATATTTGAGAATTTTATTTTTCCCTTCAAGTTTGAAACATTTTTCTGTTCACTTGTCAAAAGCAGAATATACATCAGTGCCATAAAATACAGCAATCTTATGTTCTTTGATTTATATGAAGCAACTTATATAAAATTATGTGTTTTTTTAACTGATTATTGTTTATCTACTGTTAGTTTGTAATAAAAAATATCGGTCCGTTAGCTGGCTTTTCCGTTAGCTGGGCGCAAGCGAAAACTCGCCAAATAATGTAGAATTCCGCCAAATTCGCGTTTGGTTCACACAGTTAGCGACATTTGCACCTGGCTAACGGAAAAGTACCAAAAAAATCTTCATGCTTACATCATTTTCATGAAATTTCTCCCTTTTTTAATACTAAGCAATATATTTATTTGTAATCATTTTGCAACTCTTTCAGCTTTATGTATGTTTCAAATATATTTTATTTCTTTGCAAACATTGCATAAAATTATATGTTTTTGAAATAGAATCATCATCTTCTGTTGAAGAATTATCAGCTGATGAAGCCAAAAATTCTACTGTGATTTGGTCTCCCGTAAAGGTATTTTTGGGTTTTTTGCATAATAGAGACAATGCCTGTTTTTAAACTTATCTTTCCAATTAAAGTCAATTAATATTCAGTAAATTATAATTTTTTTCTTTTATGCATGTTAGATATGCTTAAAAATTAGCTTTTTCAGAAATTAAAATATTTGATTTTATGATTTGGAGTTACTTCATTGTAAGTAATAAATTTATAAACTTAAATATCAAATTCATTAAAGCTTTCATTCCCTTCTAGAAGCTTCATAAATCCCTAAAAATGTTAACTTTTATAGATAACATTTCGTTTATAAAATTTTACTAATAAAACTACTTTAAATTTTTTAATTCGAATATATAAGATCATTTTGCATTTCCTGTTGCATTATAAAATTATTTTTAAGATGAATTTTTAAAAAAGTCATTAAAGTGTGTGGATCTGATGGACTAGTTTCTATGATAAATTTTTTAATTAATGTTTGCCTTTGAATCAAGCAAAATTTCTTGCTATTTCTGGTAGATGGTCCCAATAGCCAAAGAGATCAGAGGTAATTCCACCTAAGATCTTCTGTGTATATGAACTTGATGTACCGTTGTCAACAAAAAAACCTTTGTTACACCTTTGTTATTTGTTATTGCATTTTCACAGATTTAGTGTCAATGGAAATGACTCGTAAGGATAGATTTGTTGAGATATACAAACTGATTAACTGAGTTAATTAACATTGTTAATTTTTGAGATAGTAGTAAATTAACATAATTAATTACTATCTATACTTAACTGTGATTAACTGTTACTATAGGACTTAACATTTTAAGGGAGTAGTTAACTAACATAGTTAATACTACATAGTTTTACTTACTTATAGTTAATTCGAGATAGTAGTTAATTAACTACTGTCTCAGAAATTTTCCATTACGTGAATTGAAATTTTTTTTTTTAATAATTCGATTCAGACAGGCCTTTTTATGTATTTGTATCAAATTTTGTTTCAAAATTCACTGTAGATCTTGAGATCTACTTCATTTTGTTTTTTGAAAACTCCATCTAAACAGATGGTTCCACCAGGAACCATATATTAAGTAACTCTCAGTTTTTAAATAACTCCTGGTGAAGAGAAAAAAATTAATTAAACGTTCCTACATCCAATCTGTTCTACAGTCAAATTTATAATGTCTGAGTAAAAAAAATCATTTTTTAAAAAAAGAAAAAATTCATATTATATTAAAATCTTCTCATCTGAAAATTAATTTATTTTTTAACTAACCGCAATATTATAATTGAAGCTTGTATTTCATGAAGAGTAGATCTATAAATAGAAGTAAATTAAATAGATGCTCCCTTAAAAAGTGGGTGTTGTTAATCCATTGTGAGTGTTTACAATTTTTGTGAATATTTCAAAAAGTGTTTGAGATATGCACACAATTTTTTTTTCATTCTGTTACTTTGATATGTCAACTTTGCTTTCATGCAATAATTTTACTATGTTATAAAACACTTTTATCCCCACATTCACATTTAAAAATTCATTTAAAAAATTCAAATTTGCATTTATGTTGAGATTTTATGAATAATTTTCTTTAAATAATTTCTTTAAAAAAATTTTGAGAAATATTTAATAGTTTCCGAAATATCATCAAAAGTTCATACAATAGCGCTTCCAATGTTAATGTGACATCTTCACAATTGAAAGTCTGTTAAAATTGAATCGTGCTTTTTCCTTGTCATGTTATCACTATTCAAAATAATGAGGCATGAAATGTCAATATTTAAGATTACTATAGGCATGAAATGTCAAGTATATTAAAATTGAAAAGTTGTGGTAATTTTATGAAAAACAATTTTTTTAACATGATCTAATGTAATGTAACTGTAGTATAATGATATTGTTCTGGTCTTATTATAACAGTCCATTTAAGCCATCTTAGAGTGGAATTGAATATCTTTTCCTTTTGATATCAGTTGATGTTATATTTGTATTACAAATAACATTTTCTGTGTACACAATCAAAATCAATTATCTTTATTAAAGGAAATAACATGAAAGAGTAACAAAAAAAAAAACCCTTCTATATTTTATTTTTCAAATTATTCTGAGTCAAGATTGCTCTAAGTTTAAATTATATTTATTTTATAAAACTATTTTTCAAATATACTATTTTTTATGACATACCTAAAAACGATATTCTTAAAAGTCTACATGGATAGTTGGGTTTTGAAGAATTATAAAATCATAATATTTTAAAATTATCCTTAAAATTGTTATATGTAACTTTATTTGGATGCATTGATTTCTTTCATGCATTTTATTTAGGATCTTCAACTGAAAGTTTGTACCTGTTCTGCTGTTGAAGTACCTTGCCTGTGTAATGGTGAACAACTACAGTTAATATGTGAGGCAGAAGATACCATTGATGAAAAAGTATTTTACAAATGTTATACTAATATTGCATATTATTTTCAAATAATATAATTTGTTTGCTTAGACTCGTCATGTTTTTATAAGTTCTTCATTAACAGATTTACAATGTGGAGTTGTTATATTGTGCACACCTAATGCTTGTAGTATCAACTTGCTTTTCACCATCCAAATTGATTTTATTTAGAATTGAATTTAAATTAATTGTAGTGATTATATAAATTATTATTCTGTTGTGATTATATGAATTATTGTTCTTATGGGAGTATATGAATTATTATTTTTCTTTTAGGTTGTTCCATGTACAAAAAGTGTTTCTCAACAATATCTGCTCACTCCATCATCAGAAATCAAACATAGAGCTTTCTGTGATATTCATTTATGGAGGTTAAGGAAGCATCATTGTTGCCCAAAATGTGGAATATTTTGCACACAAGTAAAATATTTTTAATATTCTCATGTTCTGTTCCTTTTAATTCATTGTTGATTATGAAACAATGTGTATTAATAACAATAACTGTGAACTGTGTATTAATAACAATAATTTGATATATGTATAAAGTTATTGCTCTTTTTATTGTTTTGAGAGATAAGTGCAATAGGAATGTTTCATTTTTATTTATTTACTCTTTTAGAATATATTAAATTATCTCTTTTTTTAAAAAAAATCTCTAAATTTTATGTATATCATGCTCTTAATGAAAGACTTTGCTTGACTTGATTCATACTTGGAATTTGGAATCAATTTTTCTCATTTTTTTAAGTGCTGGAACTTTGAAATTTTCTAAAATGATTTATTTCTAATGACAATGCTTTAATTTAATAATTTTAGAATATATATAATTTTACTCCTACTCCTTGAGAAAGATTTAGAGAAATTTTTAAATTTGTACCTGAGTTTTGGTATTTCTTTAAATTAACCAGAAGTAAATTTCATATTAATTTCTTTTTTAATATGCTCAGTTCCACTAAGGATAAATTCGATCACATTTTTGTTTTTAGAAAAGAGAATGTTTATATATATATTCAGAAATCTTGTTGCCTGATCATTACATTGCAAACCTCATTCAATAGTACTAAATTAGTATATTATGCTCGATATTGCATTTATCTAAACCGGAAATTTTTATTTTATCATTGTTCTATTATTATTGCTAAACATCCTTCTTTTCAGGCATATCAGTTTTAGGAAATAAGTTGCTGTGTTCGTCATAGTTTAATAAAAGGATTTTTTTATCATAGAACTTACTTTATTTTCTTATTTAAAAAATATTTTCATAAGGAAATTTTTTAAATATGAATTATTGTATTCTCAAGAAAGCTGTGCTGTCTGGGTGGGGGGAGGAGGGAAAAAATCTGGCAGTACTACAAAAGACATTTCTAATGAACTGAAATACTTTATCTGTCCAATATCTAAAAAGAACACGCACAGGTAGTCCTTCCAACTAATGTGATAATGGATGGTAAAAAAATTAAAGATATGCCTTTAATTCAAGAATAGACATCATATGCTAAAATTTACTCACTTAGCTAGTTGTGATTATGAGTAATCACATTCACAAGTGAGTGAATGGGTAGAATGATAGACAATCAATCCTTGGCAGGTTTGATCCAAAATTTGATGCAAATACAGAATTTTAATAATTAAACTGTGCTGAATTTTATCTGTTTTGCTCAACAGCATTTTTTTTAGAATTTATTATCTTATGCATATGCCCAGGAACAGGTAAATAGATTTTTCTTGAAAAAACACTAATTAAGATGTAAGGAAACTTATAATTTTGTTTTATAAATTATATACAGAATTTTATCATTTTGCTTTGTAGCATTTCTGAATTATTGCATTCACTGATAAGGCTTTGTTTATTTTTTATTAGTAGTATTGTTATACAGAAAAATCATTGAAGCATATTGAGGCATCAAAATCTCAGTGTCCAATTTTTTCATTATTGTAACTTTTCCTTTTTAATGAGAAAGTAAAAATTACTTTTTTAAACATAAACTTTGATCTTTTTTTTATTTTAGCAGAATTAAATAAAAAGTTTTTAACATTTTTTGTTATTGTTTGTTTGTTTTAAATCTACTTAAATTAGAAAACTATATCCTATATCTAAACAAGTGTATTTACAAAACAGTTTCATAAGCACATAAAATTCACTATTTCTGTTCCTAATTTTTTTTTTTTTTTAAGGAAAAAGAAACCTCTGAAATATGCTTTCTTCCTGACATAAACAATTAATTTAAAGAGATATAAAACAAATGAATGATTAGGTTGTTCTAACTAACAACTAATGAATGATTTAATATGCTACCAGTCAAAATCATTTGAAATAAATATAATAAAATAAGTTAATAACTAAGTATTTAAAGTAATGTTGGATGTGCTGCATGTATTGTACCAGTGGATGAGTATCTGTGGGGAAAAAATCTTATGATAATTTTTTTCAGTTATTAAAAACTGATGCATTTTATTAGATTTTAATGTTTCAAATTTATACACATATATTTATACTTATTATTGATGCATTTTTGTGTAGGGTTCATTTTTTTGTTGTTCATATGACCATCCTGCCAAAGGAGGAAAAGAGACTCATTTTTTTCATCCAAACTGCTTCCTTCTCCCAGATACTGGTTTACCACCAGGCTGTCCACATTGCTGTACATTTTCTGATTTTAAAAATGTTAATTTTTCACTAATCGAAGGAGTACCTGAAGAACCATTTACTCAAAGTCCAGACAAGTAAGGATTAAAAGACTTATTTGCTTATTTAATTCACCTAATTGTATTTTTAGCTCAAATAAAAATAAACTGCAACATATTATATTTTAAAACTTTTCACAAAATAAAAAATTAGTTTTTCTATTGCATATAAAATAGCTTCATGTATTGTAAAAACCTGGTGCTCCATTATCAATTCAAAAGTTTCCTTTATATTACTTGATATATTTCTTTTGATATTTGATTTTCTTTGAGATTCTCAATTAAAGTTCTGATTAACTTCGTTCCATTTTTTTTTTCTATCTAATGTATTAAATACTTATACCATCTTTCACCATTTTAAAAGCCATGTTGTATAAATGTCTTTATATTGTCTTGTTTATATTTAGTTAGAATTTCTTTATTTCTGTCTGACTCATAGTCTTAAAAAGTGACATAAATTTCTTAGCATACTAATATTAATTTAATATTTTTAAGTAAGTTAATATTGATATTTGGTGAAAAATTCAACCACAATAACTTTCTAGTTGGATTTTTATCGAAGAAATATTTATAAATGTGTCTTATATAATTTCAACAGTCAGTCTGTTGTCAGTATGCTCATCCAAATACAGTTCATTAACTATTGCAATAGATTATTTCATTGATTTAAATGGAATCTTCAAAGTGTAGCATTATATTAATTTAATTTTTATCATTTTAACTTATCTTTTCAGCCTTTTTTATTATGTTTTTATGAGGTTTATGACAAAACACTTACTAATGAGTTTGAAAAATACTAATTTAATTGTTATAATTTTTTTTTTTTCATTAAAACAGTTTTGGTAGTTTCTAGCAATAAATTACATTGTTGACTTGAAATTCAAACCTTTTTTGTTTCACCAAATATTTAATCATGCAACTTTCTTTCATTGTTGAAAACTAAGGAAGAAGGATTCTCTTAAATATCTGTGTCTGTGTAGTTTACAAGCCAAAAAAGTGAAGTAACAGTATTGCAAAATTTAGAAAACAGGTGAATCAGATATTTGTGTTAAAATGTGTGTTATTGTTATTAAAAGCCCTATGATGTTGTGCAACTGTCTCCATTAGAGAAGTTTGTGTACATATTGAATAGAACTAAAAGGCAATTAAAATAATATGACTTTAATAGACAATTTGTGGAATTCCTGGTGAATCAGCTGGTTGCTTGAGGTGACTAGTTAGAAAATGAATTATTTAAAACATTGTTTCTGCTATGAAATATATATTAAACAAATCAAAAGGACATCTTTTAAATTTGGAATTATTCAAATGAAAAATGCCTTTATCTATACTTATAATAAAGCTCAATGTGTGTGTATGTTGGTGCTCTACAGGCCAGACCATTCAACCTACAGCTACCAAATTTGGCACGTGTATACCTTGGAGGCCGGGAATGTGCACCTGGGGGTTATTTTTTTGAATTTTTAACTAGAATTTTATTTATTTAAAAATTAAGCGAAATTTTGACGTGTTTCTGCTATAACTTCCGAAAATATTACCGCACAAAAAAGATTTTTACATGAAGTTAAATATCAAAATTTTATCTTTTAAATGATACTAATGTTTTAATCTTAAAATTAAATTTCTATTTTTAATGAATTTTTAAATAAATATTTTAACTATGTTTTTCAATAATTTTTTTCGTAAAAAATTAAAATTAAGCACGTTTCGCATTCATGGGAAAAAATTAGTTTTTTTTCAAAGTGTTGCCATCACATTGATTAAAGCTCCAATTAAAAATAAATTAAATCTTTTTGGAAATGAAATCTGCAAAAATATAATTTTCGGCATGTGTTTGTAGGAAATGAAACAAATATGAAATATTATTTTTTCTAAAAAATAAATTCAAGAAAAATTATTTTATGATCATTTACATTCTCTATACAGGGTATTTATTAAATAAGACTGAAACTTTTTCTGTTATTTTTTAGATTGCAACATAGCATTAAATTAAAGTAAAACAAATTTATAAGTAGAAAATCATAGACTGTTGAGTTTAAATACTGAATTAAATATTCTTCCATGTGAAATAATGCTTAAAATCTACCACTTAGTTAAAATAAAATCGCTTGAATATATTAATTTCTCATTTTATATTCTATTGATATCTCAAAAAAGTTTAATACTCAAAATAAGACCTGTATAATTGTTTTCTAAGCAAGAGCAAAGTATTTCTTTGATAGAGTTTCTTTTGTTTTTTCTGGTTTTAACTTTTTCTTTTGTTTTCCTATTTTTAATGGACTGAAAATTTATATTCATTTTCATGGCATTTACACATTTGTATTTGCGAAGGAGATGTAAAATTGAGTAACTATAATCAATTCTGTTCTCGTTATATTTTGTTTTGTTGTCATATGATATTATAAAGCTTAACTGCATAGTAAACTGCAAAAATAAATTTTTAAAATTCTGGTGCCTACCTTGTAAACTAGCAAACATTTGAAGTTATATATCATCACTAAGAAATTCCCTAATTTCATATGAAAATAGGCAATTTTAAGATATTGCTTTATTGTTTTCTAGAATGTTGTACTGCCTTTTCCATTTTAAAATTGTTCATTTTACACTTTTTAAAAGTTTACAGGAATGTAAAACAAGGAAAAGTTTAAATCATGGAAGTACATATACTTAAATAAAAAAACACTCTGGAAATTAGATGTGATAACCAAAGTGTAGTAAATGATGATATGGAATGATGCAAGATGACAATGTATTAAGTTTTTTTGCATAATTATAATATTTATAGCTTGTAAACAATTAATTTGTATTTTTGGATTATCATATATATTCTCTATGTAAACTATAGTTTAATCTCTGAAATATTTTTATTTCTAAAAATTAAAAATGAAGCAGTCACAATTTCAAACACCTTTTTGTAATTTTAAATCCTTTTCTAAAATTCCATTGCTTTACATGATTTCTTTTTAGGTGCTCAGAAGAACTTAACATAACTGAAGACTTAGAAAATTACACTATTCTGATGAAAATTCAAGATGTAGAGTCAGAAACTGTTTCTAAAGGTACCAATATACAATAACATTCTTATATTTTTATTAATCATTTTTAATGCCCACACATTTCTTCACATATAGGAAATAATGCTGGCTTCAAAATTTTGTTTCTTACTTTTGTGTGTGCACCTAACCAAACCACCGAATATTGCACTAAATTCTTTTTATTTATTCTAGTGTTTTTTTTCCCAAAGTGTATTTAAGATTTGGAAATGCTTTTTGAGCTCTAAAAAATTGCATTTTAATTATTTAATTTTGGGCCTAGTTAAATTTGCATAATTAAAATGACTAAGTTAGTAATTCATTGAATGTTATGAATGGCCATATTACAGGTGAATGACATAATAGTGATGAAAATAAATTCAACAGCTATTATATCGTATGAAGAAAGCCCATTTCTGCTTTGAATCCAAAAAATTTACGCCCTACAGTTAAACTTAGTAGTGAGTCCATCATGGTTTGAACTTCTAGTTTTCTAGGAAATCTAGTTTTTATAGATGGCATTATGAATCATATGGTTTACTTGGATATACTTTGCAACAATCTATGGAAAAGTATTAAAAATTTGGTTTTAAATGGAAATTTCATCTTCCAATAAGATAGCAAACCCAAATACACTGTACGTAATGTCAAAATGTGATGTCTTTTTCATTGTAAGCAGCATTTACACACACTACCACAGCTCCTTGACATCAATGTCTTTGGGCCACACTCGATTCAGCGGTCCAAAAACATGTAATTAAAAACAAAATCCATTTAAAACAAGTGTTGTAAGAAGAATGTGGTTAAATATCTTCAGATGCCACCCAAAAGTTGGTCAAATGAATGTCATGACATTTAAGAGCAATTATAAAAGGCAAAAGACATGCAACTAAATATTGACACTTTCTTTCTATGTGAGATATTATAAAAATTTCATTGGTATACTCTCAATTTGAGGCAAAAATCTGCATACATTTATTTAAAATGCTTATAAAACTTTTCAATTTAGAAGTTTTTTGTTGATTGTTCTTTATTTTTACTTTAAATTGAACCATTTGTTATGTGTAAAAACTAAAATAAGTTTACATCTTTTGGTAATGCATTATTTAGATTGAAAGTCTTATTTATCAAGTAAAAGTAAGGTGTACTCTCAATTGTTTGAGCCACTATACATGTTACTTCTTTAGCTATATGAAATTTTGTTTCGAATTTTAAAGGCTTAAAAGGACTTGCCTAATTATATACCTATGCATTTTTAATATCTGAATACAAAATATTTCTAATGAAGCTAATTTATAATTTATTTATTTAACAGTTTATGGTTTAGTAGTGTCTTGATACACATTCAAAAAAATTAAGCAGTTTTAAAAGATATATGTTGGATTTTTTGCAAAAAAATATTAGTGAATTATTATTAGAAACATTAGAAATTCTGTTCAAATTCAAAATAATATAAAATAAATGATAAGTTGTTTAAAATATTCAATTACACTAGAGTATGTATAACATAAAATTGTTTGTTTTTTTGTCTTGTTTTAATTTTTATCATTATGGAAAAATTGTACAAATTAATTTTTTTAAGTAGATTTTATTTCTTTTATTATGTAAATATTATCATGCATGTATTTTATGCTCTTCTTTATAAAAAAATCAAATATCACATTGCAGAACTGAAGCTTTCGATCTATAGAATAGCCTGGAATTCTCTTTATAACATTTTCTTATTTCTTTCTAAGGAGCCAACTATTTTTATGTTGTGTGCTGCATTGTGCACATGGTTGAATAAATTTAATTTTTACCACTTCTAAAATTAATTATAATAAAAGTGTGTGAGACAGAGAAAATGAGATATTTCCTTCTGATGTGCCCTATAAAAAAAAATTTTTTTAACTTTTTAATATATATATTTTTTTAATTATGGTTAATCTCTCCTACAGCACCCCAAAAAATTCCATATTATTTACAATTTCTCCCTAATTCATCTTCAAAGATTAGATGAAAATAAAAATTTCTTATTGAAGAAAAAATAAAATTGTACTATATTTTTTTTATCTGTTTTAAATTCAAAATCTAACCATCTATTGATATCTCCAATTTCAAAACTTACTAATGTCTGTATTTATTGACAAAAAATATATATCTGTTATTCTGTAAAAAGCATTTTTATTATTATGTGTTTCACTTTTCAGGTTTGAAGAAAAATATATCAAATAGATTTTCTCATAATTTTATTAATTTAAAGATTTGCTTCTTAATTTTAAATATCACTTTTCTTCTTTATTTTCTTAAATAAAGCATCAAATTCCATACATGTTTTATGTCTTTTTCTCTAGTCTGTACTATTCCTGCACCACCAACCCAAGACCTTAAGACAATGTTAATGGCAATAACTAAAGAACCTTCTTTACGATTGAGACCAACAGGAAAATGCCTGTTTAATCCTATCAAAGTTGGAGATATAAAGAAAGTTATACAATTAATTGGTAATTTGTTTATTTTAACATTTTATTTTTCTCTTATAATAGTTTTGTCAAGCTTTCTCTTCTTTTATATATGCTTGAAAAGAAAGTATAATGGAAAAGATTTTCAAATGCAAAATTTGATTTTTAATCTATATCATCTTGATGGTTTGCTTTAAAAATAATTTTGTATTTTATTCATTTTACTATGTGCATTTTTTTTTTTCATTTATAAAATAAGTTTTGGGGAAAAGTAATTATTTATTTTCGTTGCTTTCAGCCAATGGTGTTGATCCTAATCACAAGTTTAATCAACATAAAAATAATACACCTCTTCATATAGCAGCATTTTATGGATGCTTAGGAATAGTTCATATTTTGATTCAGGTAACTTTTTTTTTATTTATTTTGTACTAAACCTTTCTTCTTCTATCAATACATAACCTGTTGTACAGATAATCTAAAACAATGTATAATTTAAAAGTATTTTCATTTTATTAATAATTATAGTATGGAGCATCAATTGATGCTGTAAATGATGATTTAGAAACACCTTTTATCCTGGCTGTTGAAAAAGATCAAATGGCAGTTGTACGTTACCTTGTTCATACTGGAACTGAAATTGATGTAAAAGTAAGTCTATGTATAAAGATTTTATACAAATATATAGATTTAGCTTTGATAAAATGTAAGTTCCATTGGAGTTATTGTATTTGATTAATATATTAAATGAATTAATTTTATTTATGAACATATTGTGGTAAGAGTTGATTATGAAATTACTTTTTAAGTTAAAGCTATAAAAAATAAGTGATCAAGTTATTAATATTTTCCAAAAAGATGCTGAAAAAATAAATGCATTAATCCTTCAAATTCGACTGAAAGTGGAACAGTTTGTATATATTTTAATATTGGATCATTTGGAATTTATGACTAGAAAAATACAATCATTATCTGTTTTAAAAATAAAGCTGTGATGGGTTTATTATTTAAAATAAAACATTTGGTTTTTACTATATACAGGGTATCCACATCATAGCTCTATAGTTAATTTTTAAACCATTAATCCCTAATGCTTTATTTTATTCCAGTTGGGAAAATTCTTTAAATGGCAGGAAGAAATATATTTTATATTTGTTGAGTCAATAAATATATTTTTCAAAAAATTATTAAATATAACATTTTTATATGGTTGTTTAGTGAAAAAAAATTTTTGACATTCTAAAACATGGTTTTTTTAAAAATCCTATTGTTTTATGATTGAAATTGTTTGATTCATAGCTATTTAATCTAATTAAGGTATGTATAAAACTTTAAGAAACAATTTGAAGAAGTAATACTATGCTGCCTAGTTTTAATGTTTCAGGAATTGTTTGGAATAAAAAGTCCCTGAAATTTTTTCTCAAGAAATATTTTGACTCAAACAACATAAAATATAATTTTTTATTCTGTCATTCAAAATATTTTTGCAATTGAAACTATATGTCTGTCAGTAACAGTTTAAAAATTAATTGTTGGAGTAGTTACCCTATATTTTTGTAAATAAAAAAAAATCATAATAGCAGCAAGCACTGAAAATATTCTATATTTTATATCTGTAGATCCATAGATTTTCTTCTTAAACATGCAACAAGCTTAAAAGTTTGTAATATTAAATCTATTGGATATTTTCAAAGGATGAATGAAAAATCATTCATTTTTTTAATAAAATATTGTATACTGAAAAGTGGATTTCTTAAAAACTAAAATTAAATTTTTATTAATTGACTGAGCAATTTTGCAGGATAGAACATTGTAGTGAAAAAAAAAAAATATTTTAATTAAGGGATATAGTAGTAATGAAATAAATTATATAATGTTCCTGAGTATAAAATGCAAACCTCTTTCAAGAGAGTCTGTCTAACTTCTCTTTGAAAGAATGGTAAAGGAAATTATTTTTCAAAACTACTTCCGAAATTTCTCAAAATATGTATTGGAAAGAAGGAAAAGGAATGCAATATCTTAAGATCATATTCAGTTTTACTTGCTTTACTAAAAATCTTATTCCTTTATTTTAAATTTGAACTTACTGACGTTGTTGCTAAAGTAGTATTGTGTAAATGGTACTGCATTATTTTTCCTTTAATAATGCATTTCATTTTCTGAATCTTAATCTTATTAATGTTGTTAAATATTATTATAACTATATTTCTCTTTTTAGAATGAAAATGGTTTGACAGCTTTTCATATTGCTTGCAAGAATAATTCAAAAGAACTGGCTAAATTCCTGTATAGTTCAGGGAAATTTGACATTAATCTACAAGTGAGTAATTTTTTATTTATAAATCTTAACTGCTTCAGTCTCTTCTCTGTTATACACATCTTTTGTTACAAGCCTAGTAATAGCTATAGAAAAAAGATTTAGTGATACTGATTTAAAGAATTTACTTCTTCGTTTTATTAAATTTTGTAAATTGCCTTTTTTGTAATGCTGTATAATAAACAAAATACAGTACATTTCCAATCATAAAGAAAATTGAAATAAAAAATTTTGAAGAATATTCACTGACATATCTATCTTAAAAAAGATATCAGTTAAATTGGATATAAATTATTTGAGTTTTTAAAAATTACTCACTGATTTATTTATTTGAAGAAGGAAAAATATCTTTTATTTATTAAAAAAGTAAGTATTTATGTAAAAAGATTTTTTTAAATATTTATTTTTTATATAAATTTTTTAAATTTACATGAAGCCTCAATCATAATAATTAATTTTGAATAAATATTTATCATAATCTCAACTTTTAAGTATAAACCGTTTCAATTTTATATTTGTAAATATTACTGTGATAATAAAAGTTTTCATTGTGACAGGAATGTATTATTAAAAAGATTCCTTCTAATTAATTTTTATTTTAGGATGATGGTGGCTGGACTCCTTTGGTTTGGGCTTGTGAGCATAATTATGGTGATTTAGTTCAGTGGCTATTAGAAAATGGAGCTGATCCTAATGTGCGTGATAATGTAAGTAATTTATTACGTGTTAATTTTATGATTCACTATATCATAAAGATGCATAAACGAACAAAGAGTTCATTTCAGTCACTACTTCCGTTGTTCCATCTTTGAAGTAAAGTGGGACTTGACTAATACAAACTTAAACTTCAAACTTAGTGGTAATTCAAATATTTTATCTGATCCCTTTAATTTTCTGTAAATGTCATGTTAAAATATAATGAAATTAATTGTAGTTAACTTAAAATCATTAAAAATTCTAGGAAAAATACTTTTGTTTGTGGAACATGATCCTACCTTGTGCCTATTTTATTTTTTATATTTATTTATTCATTAAAAATGCAATAAAGCTCTGAACATATTAGATGTAAATTTTATTATTACTGGGAGGTTACATCAGAGAAAAGTAAGAATTTTATCGATCTGGAAATTCCGAGATATTCGTAAAATAACGGAGAAATTGCAAACAAGAACATTTTGTGCCTATCCTGCACACACGATTGACAGTTTCATGGTTTCTCTACATCTGAAGCTTATTGTCACTAAAACAAATGTAGCAATAACAAATGGGATAGCTTTCTTTTAAGGGTATGGCAACTTTTTGGAATTTCATTATGAAAAAGAAATTTATATTACATAATAGTACATTACATTATGAAATTTCATTACATCAAGAAGAATGATAAGCTGATTAATGTTGCTAATTGTGACCCTAATGAAACTTTCAGAAATCTCACTTTTCAAGAAACAGAGAAAGAGAGTGAATATAAATTTTGGTTTGATTTTCTCTCGATTCAAAACCTTGCAATGTTGCCATATCATTGATAAAGATAATAATGTTACTTTCATGTAACAACAGTAATGTTCAAGGAGGATTTTCTATCAGTAACAATTGTTTATGGTATAGTATGAAAGAAGAAAACACTTATTGCAGGAAGTACTTTTGAAACAATTTATTTTAAATGTGAGGAATTAAGAAGTCAAATATGAATGTAAAAAGAAGGGAAGAAAAGGAATTAAGCTAAAACGTGCAAAGAAAAAAGTGAAGCAAAGTATCAACTCAAAGAATCCCTCCCCCTTCTTGAGGTAGTTGAAAAAGAGAAATTAAGAGTTGAGGAAGAAATATAAAACTCAAAATTTTGAAGGGGAAAAAAATACTTTTAAAATTATTTAAGTTATTAAGTAACTAGTTATTTTTTTAAACCAATTATTTTTTAATAGTATTCTGATAATTGATAGACAAGCATTTGTTATTTGTTACTAGAACTATTTACTTTAAAGTACTATCTTAGATCTAGCATTATTTCTAATAATAATTGGAATTTTTCGAAAACTTTTATTCATATATAAAAGCATAAGTTTCTGATTAGATGAAGTGATTTCTAAGATTTATTAAAGTAAAAGGGGTTTGAATTTTGGCAATTTCTTTTGTTTAAATATTTAAAATATGTATATTATTAGATGCAATTCTAGTATTTATAATAGGGGTACTAATTAGGTATTGAACTATTTTGGAGTTTTGTGCAAAGATCATTATCACTGTTACTGTTAAAATAATTTAACTTGCATGTTAAGAGTAGTTTTATTGTTTCTTAGAATTCTGATGCAATTTTGGAAGTAATGAATTTTGTTAAAATTTCCAGTATTTTTTTCCATGTAAGAAATATAATATGATGTTTTAATAGTTTTGTTAAGATGTTCATTTCAATATTTATAATTAAAGTTATGTAAATATGTGACTTTTTCTTATTAAATAACTTGTAAAAGTGTTTTGAATAATGTATATTACACACATACAGTGATTCTGAGTAGGGAAAAATTCAAGAAACTAATGTAATAAAACAATGTAAGTCAGTAAAATGTTTCAAGTTTAAACAGGAAAAGTTAAGGAATATTTTTTTCACACTCTTTGTAGCTACATTGCATTAATTCTGAAATTTTAATGTACAGTTATTGTGTTCAGTATTCTAAATATTATTTATTTCTTGCAATTGTTTATTAATTGAAACTTTTATTTTTAAATTTGCTTATAGTATATTTATTTAAAATCTGTTGTTTTCTCTTACTGTAATATTTTATCTTAAATCCCTAGAACTGCACATTTATTTAAACTGTCAATTAGAAACACATGCTATTTCCAACCATATAAGAATGAAATCAATACTTAAGCTTGTCCAAGTGATTTTTAAAAAAAAAGTTCTAAACTAACTTTAACTTAACGCATATGTAATTATCAAACATTTTGTAATTTAATGCATGTTTCAGACTTGTCATTTCCGTTTAAGATATTAATCAACATTATTTGAAAAAAATCAAATCAAATTTTTATCCTCTTTACTTTTGGTTTAACCAAGTTCTGCCACATGATATTGAATATTGATGCTTAAAAAAGGGTAAACCCTGAAATTTCATAGTTTATTTCATTTGCCTGTCCGTATTTTCCTATTATGTGTGTTATAAATTCATCTCTTACTTTAATCTATCTCTAAAATTATTATAAAATTAAATTGCAGATATAAGTTTATATTCTTTAGAATCTTTTTATTTATATATATATTTCTTTTATCAGGAGCAAAATACAGCTTTACACTGGGCAGCATGTTCTGGAAACAGTGAAATTTTAGAAATGCTCTTAGAGAATGGCTGCAACCTCAGTTTTGTAAACCAGAGAGGAGATTCTGCCCTGTAAGTTTTAAAACTGAATTGTGTGCAGATTATTTTATTGCACTTTTAACAAGTATATAAGTATTAAAAAAAGTTAATAATATTTTTTTATTTATATTTTTGATTTTTTCAGTTCACCAACAATTTTTATTAAAGCAAATTTATGCTATAAAATTACAAAAGCCTTCACATGCGAAATACTTTTTAGAACCTGTTTTAAAGTTTGTTTATTCATAAGATTCATTTTCTCTTCTTTGAGCTTCTATATTATTGAAAAATTATTTTTTATGTACTAAATTACCAAAATTAATTTTCCCAATTTTCATATGTATAATTTCTTTCTGCATATATTTTATAAAGCAATATACTGTCATTTTGTCAAAAGTCTATCTGAACAGCATTATTAAACTAATATTCAGCTTTAGCAATAATTTACCTTTTGAAAAACAAGAGCCAGAAATATTAAGTCGAATTAAAAGATGAATTTTTAATTGAAGAGAACATATTTTGATCTTCAGTGAGCAAATTTCAGCTAGAAAATAAATAATGAATTTTTGCTTATGTTACATTTGTAGATTTTGTAGTTGATAATAAATTTCATACTGCAAATTTTCTTTATTGCAAGAAAATAATAATTTTCTCTCCTTTCAATGAAATATAATATAATATAATAATTTTCATGGTGTTTTTTGTCAACAGAATGCTATTTTAATAATGCTTTGTATGTCAAATTGTGCTGTGCAACAAATGAGCTTTCAAAAATTAGATTGCAACTAAATATTGCACGTGAAATATTCAGTAATTACTTTTTTTCTATGTGTTTAATTAACCTGTATTATTAAAAAGTTTTATTGTGATATATAATTTTTTTTTTTTTAGGCATATTGCTGCACGTAAAGATAATTGGGCTTGTGTAAAGTAAGTTATTATATCCAAACATTTCTATTCTAAAGTATAAGTTTTAGTATTTATTGCTCTCTATTATATTGCTGATTGTCATGTCAGGGGAAAAATGAAATTAACTAGTAATGTTAAGATTGAATTTATTTATTTATTTGATGTATATCTGTTTAGTCAATCTAGTTATAAATAGTTAATCACATTGTGTGTAATACACTCTCTCTCACACATATATATATATAATATAATTTTTTGTTGGTATATATTGCAAATATATGCATATAATTTTCATTTCTATGATTAAGTTCCCATTAAGAATGCATAAAATTTGTTAACTACTGTAAAAAATTTTAAACTTTTAACTTAAAACTTTAACATTAAACTTTTGTTAAAACTTTTAAACTACTGTAAAATAAATCCTATGAAATGTAATATCAAAATTTAAAATATATATATATAACATTTAATAGAAAATTCAACCTTTTTTATCATAACCAAAACTAGAATAATGGAAATGTTATAAATATATAGAGTTCTTTTAAGTTTTTAATTTCATACAGGGTCGATTATTGATTGTTGTTATAAATCATGTGATTACTTTCTTTTAAAGGAAATTAATATTTTTCTAATTTGAATTTGATCCATCATTAATTAAATGCCTTTTTTAATTGTCTTTTTTAGATTACTATTAGCAAGAAATGCATCGTTAGACTGTACAAACAAAGATGGTGAAACCCCTATTATGGTATGTGCATTATTCATTTAAATTTGTTTCTTTATAGTTTGATTGATATGCACATATAGTCTCTGTGAATATTCTTGATATCTATCATTTAGTTCTCATATTTATTTTTTTAACTTTTATTAATCTATTTAAAAATGTTAATAAAAAATGAAAGTCATCATAAAGGCACTCTACTTTTCAAAAAATCTTAAAAAATCACATTTGTTTCTTTGTATTAACCTTATTTGTACTTTTATATTGCTTTCAGTAAAACTTAATAAGAAAAATAATCATTACTTTCAATATAATGCAGAATCAGTTATGAAAAGTATTGTCCGTTGAAAGGAGAAAACAATTTGAAAATAAAATAAGGAAGGCATATCCTTAACTGGAAATAATAGTTGTAAAATAAACAAAAATCACAAATCTCCTCAGATTGGGATGTAATAAATTTGTTTAGAATGTATCATCCTTGATATTTAAAGATTAAGTGAAAATTATCTTGCCTAAAAGGACGAAATATTTGTTTGTTAACATAAAATATTATAAAATGTTATTTTGATTATCAAGTCTAAGGTATTTATTGAATTTATTCCAGTATTAATGAAAAAAAAGTGTGAGTTGTTATTGCTAGTGGAAATGAAAAGACATGATTAATTTATGTATGAATATATTTTTATAAAATATATAATTTATAATAATAAACATCTTATTCAAAAGAAGTTAGTTGTGATTAGAAAACATAAAACATCAGCATAATTACATTTTTTTGTATAACACTTGTAAAAAATTTTGCTCTCTCTCTAAATCTCTAATTATAGTTTTAAAAAAAATATTCACCAGTTACAGTATTTCAACTGTAAAATAGTCCTCAAACATTTTATTTGTTGCAGTTTCTTATTATTACTCTAGCTTATTTAATTTTTAATACGTTTTTAAGGGTAGTTAGAAACTTATAAATTACTTATATTAGAGTTTATCTGATTTATAGATAAGTTGCAGTCCCCCCACCCTTTTTTGTTATAATTTATGACAGTTCTATTATTTCCATTTTTTTTAATAATTATGATTTTGGCTGTTAAAAAAAATATTTTTCTGCTTCTTAAACGAATGAATTTGCAAAATACAATTATTTATGTTCTTAAGTTATTAAAATATGATTGATTTCTTTTTGTTTCCAATTTTAATTATTGATTTTTCCATTCTCCTATTGAGTTATACTACAATTCTTTAATCTTCATAAAACTGAGTGAAACTAAATGTCTGAAAAATTTATTGCTGTATATACTTAGTGATATGATAATACAAATGTAACTACATTATATTTGGTAATGAAATATTCATTACTAATAAGTTGTTACTGAAGTTGTTGAAATATTCATAATTTATAAATTGTTGAAATATCTATTACTAAATACTTGTTGTTTTCAATTTGTTTTCTTCTTTCGGTTTCTTTTTTATCGATGGCAAAATTATTATGTTTCAATGACTTTATACAAAGGGTTTAAAATTTGTAGATTAGAATTAAACATGTAATTTTAATAAAAGATTACTAAATGGCTTAAAATTTCTATTTTAGTGCAAACTTAAATAATTTTTACAAAGTTTTTTTCTTTCAGTGTTGTGATGAAGATTCTAAGTCTTTAAGGATTTTGAAACATTCATTAACCTCATCAACCTCAGACTCTAAATCTTTTCAACAGTATGTGGTTTATAGGTATGTTTCTTATATTTAGATTTTTAAAGTTTTGTTTCATACAAATGATGTATGACAACTAAAAAATCTCACAACAATTAATTTTGAAGTTATTTTCCATATAATTTATAAACAAAAAATAGGTATGGTTTTTGTTTTAAATGCTTGATTAACACACCCTGATTTTTTATTCTAACCAAAACATTTAATAAATTTTACAAAAAAAAATTTTCTATGAAAAATTAATTGAAATTTACTTCCAATTACTTTCTATATTTTTAGACTGTTTTATATCATATTATTTGTATATTTATGAGCATTTTTTGTGACTAAAAAAAAGTGAAATAGCATGATTCTGATTTGTTACAACTAGCAAACTTTATTTAGTTATATATTCTATAAATAACACTGTTTAAATGAAATTACATATCTTACTGGTTTTTTTTATTTATTCTCTTTTTAAATATTAATTTTTTATATTCCCCTTTATTAAGGCAGATTAAATACTTATTTGCTTAAATTCAGTTGTAATTATGCTTAAAACCTCGGTATTAATTTTTTTAAAATCCTTTTTATTTAAAGAAGATTTAAAATTCTGTAGAGGTAATGTTTTAGTTCATCTATTATAGACAAATACTTTTCTCTTTATGAAGTTCAGTTTATTTTCAGTTGTTAAAATCATGTAGTATAATGTTCTATTTCTCTATTTAATTTCTCTTCCCCCTTTCTTTTTGTAAAGGGATATATCTCGTGGTAGTGAAAAATATCCTATTCAAGCAGTCAATGAAGTAGATCAAGAAGAATTCATCATGGATTTTCGTTATATTACTCAAAACTGTTATGCTTCTAATGTAACTGTTGTATCTACTGTTGACAGCATGCAGGTAAGAACTGTCAGAATGATGTATCAAATTTCACCTTATATGAAATTGTATGTTTTACAGTTAACTAAATTATAATCAGCAGATATATATATATATATGATTGTAAGGCAAATACCATTAAGTACAGACTCATTACAAAACTGCCAACCAAGAAATTTGAAATTTTCCATTTGTCTGCAACTTAAATAGTAGATGTTTACTGAAAAAAGATTTTCCAGCATTGTTATTAGAATGTATATTGATTCAAAGTTGCTTTACATTTTAATATTTTTCTGTTATAGTTTTCAAAGCTTATTAAAAAAACATTTTACCTCATCTTAAAGTTTTTAAAAAAATGTGCTTTTCAATAACATTTTTTTTTTGCTATTTTTTAATTAATAATATAATTGTAACAACAATGATAATAACTGTAACAATGCTTTAATTGTTTTTGAGAAATTTAATCCAATTTCATTGTTTCACCAAGTATTTCACTCAGATGATTTTTGTATTATTAAAATTATGAGGAGAATGTTCTTTCTTTGAATTATAACTGTAAAAGTGCATTTTACTTTGCTTTTACTGGTTTTATTTTGTTGTATGCACAATTTTTATTATATGTGTGAAATAGTAGACATCTTAAATGCTACTTTTTAAAATCTTGTTACTCTTGGTTTATCTTGAATTTTGTTTCTGATGTCAGCTTCTTAAATTTTTCAAAGCATCCAATTTATTCATTATATATACATTTAATGTCTTATTACACTTGACATTTTTTTTTTCTTTTATAGCAATGCTTGAATATTTTATTGTTCTTATTTCAAAATAGTATTTCCATAAAACAAGGCAACAGTTAGTTGATTTTTTTTTTCTTTCTAACTTTTAAATTCAGGTAGTCTTAAATAATTTTCATTATTTCTTAAAATTTTTATCATAATTTTTAAAACAATTTGAGAAATGAAAATGTTTTCCATTTTGTGCCTTTGTAAAGTCATTACAATTAAAAACGTTGAAACTTAAAAACATTTTACTGCTACCAAACTTGAATTTGCTCCAATAATAACTGGCTGAGAATAACAACTTTGGCATTAAATTTAAAATAGTTAAGACCTATATTTGGAGAGTTGATCTTAACAGTTGCAAAAATATTTTCAACTTGGCAGTAAGATAAATGTATACTTTTTAAATAATTGGAATGAAAATTTCCCTTAAAAATAGTTATGAAAAATATTACGTGAGGTGTAATTTATTCATGGTGTTGTATTGCCAATGAGCAACTTTATTCCTTGCTGAAGCGAATATTCTGCATTCTAAATTTGTGTTTTTAGTTTAAGAATTCTATTTCTCTTTTATTATATAATTTGGTGTATAAAAATTTTCATTGCTTTTGAAGTTTTACCTTTTATTTCCTTATTTCTTATTAATTTATCTGTTATTGTAATATAAACAAAAAAATTAAGTATTAATTTGATTCAATTTGTTCTATTATTTTTATAGATATATTTCATCTAACTTATATGAAATTACAGCTTGTGCATTAAAATTTAAATTATTAATTTAAATTTAAATATTCATTATGGTGAGATAAAATATATGTAATCAGGAAAGTGTACAAAATTGAAAAAAAAATGGAGATAGACTCAAGCCTCCTAAAAGTAATAGATTAAAGGCTTCTCATGAAATCTGACATCTTTTCTTTTATAGCCTTTTTCAAGGCACTGGATCAGGGATGTTCATACTTGATCTTCTAAGTATGATTCAAAATTAAGCTATTGTGATAAATTTTTATTCTGTAGACCACCAGAAATGCTAAATATTATTTCAAACATTTATTACATATATAAATTTCAAATATAACATTTGTGTGTGTGATGTTGTTGACATTGGATAATTACTAATTAACTCAAATAGTACACTAATTAACTTGTCACAAAAAATTCTCTCTCAAAATGCCCAAGAAGAAATAAAGCAGGTGTTTATTAAGAAATGATTTTCGGAAACTCACTTTATGCTAGCAATTATCACTTTCAATAAGTTGCTTATTTACTCTTAACTTTATTGCCATGATAAAATTTTCAATATTATAGATCGTAGTTTACACATTTGAATTGTAACAAAGAAATTAGTGTTTCAGCCACTGAATTGCTGCCTTCATCTCAAAAATCTTCCTGATTCCATAAAACTGCAGTCATATATTAGCCAGAAGGGCATGCTTTGACTTAAAAATTTACTCAAAATTCAAAAATTAAATGTAGTAAGTAAAATTTTTTTTAAATCCTGTGACTTTCAAACTTATTGACATGAGAACAGAAATGTTATCAAGTAGGTAAAATGAGTAGAATATTTTTCAATAAAGTTGCTCTAAAGTAAACACTCAATATCAGTAATGTTAATTTTAATTCTCTTAACTCTATCTGGTATTAGCAGTTGTTTCTTTTTCCTCTGCTATTTGTATAGGATCTATTATAAACATTCTGATCTTATTTTCTGTGTCATTTTATTTTTTGTTTTAAAGATGAGTGGGATCTGAAGGAAGAAAGATGAGCAAATTTGCAGGAAATTCTAACCATGTGGTTCCACATTTCACCATAAATCCTTAATTTGACAGAATAAACCATATATGATAAAATTTAGAAAATAAAATAAATCATTTTCAAAAAAATAACTCATTTCATTTAAAATGTTTTTTTTTTTTCTTAAATTTAATATTCTAGAAATATTGTATTTGTGTTGTATTTGGAACAGTTAGTAATTTACTGTTTGCAAATAACTAACTAAAATATTCCTATAGTTTTTGCAGCATTAGCATATTTGTATATAAGCCGATCTCCATAGTTTAGCTTTGGAAAAAATTACAGAAATTACTCAGCTTATACACAAAAATATATTCAAACATAGTTTTCAATAAAGAATCACTATGGCCATAAACAAAGGAGAGAATGTAAAAGTGGGTAATTGTTGAATATAGTAACTGAATCTAAAATTCTATGTTAAATATATTTCTTATTCTTCAATCATTTCCTCTGACAGCATGATCATTCTCCAGCCAGAAGGAAGAATTGAATAGAATTATTAGTAAGGAATTAAAACCTTCAGAATTACTATTAAAAGTAATAAGCAAAATTTTAATTTCCTGTTTTGTAATTTAAAAAATATTATTCCTTACATAATTACATATTGCTGGCAATAGAAAAACTATACTATGATGTTTTTAATATAAAAATGTTGCTGTTATATCATTAATATGTTAAAACAATTTTCATTTAGTGATATCTAAAATAATTTTCCATGTTGTTGTTTTATATAAGGAGAAAAGAGAAAGAATTCACTATTTCTTTTCATTATCCTAAGAGAATTAAAATCCTGGTTGTGTAGATTTACTACTAAAATCCACATAAAAAAATTTTTTTTTAAATAATTCAGCCTAAAAAAATTATTTATGCTACTAATTTATAAACATTTCTAATTAATAAATAATTTATGTATTCAGATTTTTCTATTACTGAGTTTGTAGCATTAGTAAATTCATATTTTACACATTTTTGCATAAAAATATATAAACTTTTGTTATTTAGCAAACATTTTGATGTAAATCTTCAGTTGTTATGTACATTTTTTTATTTGTTTTTTAATTGAGATTGGAGATGTAACACATTATGTGATTATATTTTATTAAATTCCTTAAAAATTTTATTTGCTTTTCTTAATTCCTATCTTATTTTTATTGAAGTTAATCTAAACTGATGGTTAAATAAAGCATTTGCTGAAATTTAAATTTTATTATTTTTTGTATGGATGCATAAATCAAATATTTTAAGTCAAATATTGAATCAGATTTCCTTAATCTAATAGTTGGAAATATTAGTATAAAAAAATTTCATATAAATAACTCTTTTTCATTGCATTATAAGCATTCCTGTTTACTCATCATTCCCACTTCAAAAAAAATTGCATATCTTACCAGACATTATGATTGTCTCCTAAATCTAAAATAAATTGAATAAATAAAAAATTTATTCAAACTTTTTTTAATTTGGCTTTAATTCTTTTTTAAATCAATTTCAATTTTGTATTGTTTCATAAAATGCATTGACAAAGATTTTTACTATAAATTCATTGCTTTCATATTTAATAAAAACAAATATTTGAAATATCAGTTTTTGTATGTAATCTTATAAAGGAATATTTTATTTTTAGAAATGTTATTGCAAGGATAATTGCAGTTCTTCAGATTGTACCTGCACTCGCATTTCCAAATGCTGGTATGATATGGTATGTTAATCTGTTCTTTTTAAAGTAGTAACTTATCACTATAAAATCATTCAAATTTCATATTCTAATTAACTATTTAAATGTGTTTTTACAGAATGGATGTTTACTGCATGATTTTGATATGTATGACCCACCAACACTTTATGAATGCCACAAAACCTGCCATTGTCCCAAAACTTGCATTAATAGAGTTGTGCAGAAGGGTTTGAGGTTTGTAGATCTTTTAAATTTATTTATTTTGTATATTTCTTTGAACTTTTATTTAAATTCAGTTCTTTATACAGAGCTCTAAAACTGAGTTGTGCTTTTATGAAATTTAAAAAAAATGCAAACAGTAGATTTCTGTAATCTAACTGGAATACTTGATGTATTTGATGCATTTATGCATAACTAATTTATGTAAGTATATGCAAGCTTTTCTAAAATTTTGATGCAAATAAAACAAACCAGTAAACTGGCATAGAAATGTGTATTTCTTAATATGAACATATTTTTATCTACTAATGAACAAAAATAGCTTTTTTACAGAAATGTTTTATATTTCTTAAATGTTATGTTGTCTAAAATTACCATTTTAGTTATGTGTTCATATTTTTTTCATAAATACTGAGTTTAATTCAAGGATATCTAATGCAACATCATTTTTAATTGTTTCCTTTTCAGTGATATTCAGACTATAAACTTTTTTTTTTTTTATTTGCAGACACCCTTTACAATTGTTTCGAACTTTAAATCGAGGATGGGGAGTAAGGGCTTTAAAAGATCTTGCTAGAGGAACTTTTGTTTGTGAGTAAGTATCTTCATTTAATTCATTATCTAAAAAAGCAGTGTTAAAATTATATATTTTCAAAAACAGAACTTTTTTGAATAAAATTCAGTTTTTATAAAATTAAAAAAAAATTTTAAATGTTCAATAAAATGCACTTTTTAATATCTTATATCTGTAAGTTCTTTAAAAAATTAAATAAGAGTATGTGTCATATAATTTTTATGCATCTATTTCATTTTACATTCATATGTTGAATGGTAAATGTTTGTTTATTTTGATTTTCAAATTATGCTTGGAAATTAATGCATATTTAAAACTTTATTTCATAATTTTCAAGCTTGCAGGGATATTTTTTCAAAAGATTTTATTAGAATTAGCTATGCTTAGGCATCAATTTCTAAGAAATAAATGACAGTTTTTTCAAATTTAAATAAAACCTATGAACATTGAAAAAATTTGATATTTTATGAATAGCTCTTACTTATCCATTGTGTTATTAAACAAATAGCTGTTCTGTGTTTGGAATACTGAGCAATTTTAAAATAATTTTTTAATTCAGAAAACCTTTTCATTTCAAGGTAAAAACTCTTGTTTTTTTTGTCTTGCTGAAATTCTTTTTTCTTACCCGTAATGTGTACAGGCAGAAAAAATAATAATTTTAATTTTAACAAATCAAATTCAACCCAACAAATGTGCCTTAAGGGAGTTGCAAGTGCATGCCATTGATTGATTTTGCAAAGGAAAATAAAGTTTTCTGTTTGCTTATTTAAATATTCATACCTTTGAATATTAACACATTCTTTGTAATTTTTTCATGGCCACCAATTTAAAATAAAGTGGGTTGAATCGAGGCCCATTATGTTTGCATAAAACTAGTATTGACTATTTAGTTCTAGTTAAAATCAGATTACCATCAATGCTTTTAAGATTTGAAATTTATCACAAATGAGAGATATCTTTAATAGGCATATATATATAATTCAGATAATATTCACAAATTGACTAAAAAGCTTTATTATAAATGTTGCAAAAGCTTAAGTGTAATTTTGTATTATGATATTGAATGTATTGATTTATTTAATGAAGTCAATTTCTGGCCATTTTTATTTATGATTGTAGATGTGATTAGAATATTAACTACCATTTGCATGTGCTCTTTAAATCCCTCCTACACCATTTTATTAAAAATAATAAATAACAAAATGTGATAAATTATTATTTTGTTGTATGAAATTTGCCTTAAGTTCCTGCAAAATAACTTTGCATTAAGCTTCACTTTAATTAGGGCCAGTTTTGACGGATAAATTTATGAAAAATTTTGCATGAGTATCTAACCAAAATATCTTTTCCTAGTTGCACAGGAAATGGGAAGGATAATAATGAATATGTTTAATTAGAAACTAAAAATATGAATGCTTTCTTCACCAGTGAAACTTTTAAGTAATTTAGTTTGTATGAAATGGATTTTACATGTTAAAAATTCTTTATGTTTTGATTAATGTTTGAATGTATTGTATATTTTTACAGATATGTTGGAGAAGTAATTTCTGATGATGAAATTAATCAGAGAACAGATGACACATATTTATTTGATTTAGATAGTAAAGTAAGCATTGTTTTTATAATCCAAATATATTTATAAAATTTTAATTTTTTTATTTTCATAATTTTTAAAGACATTGTTTTTAATGTTACATTTTTTTAATATATGAATATTAATCTTTTTTTAAATTATAATATCCATATTTGAACAATAATCAGGATAATAAGGGAATCATGACAACATTTTAAATGCCTTGTCTTAAGTATTGCTGTAGAGATCTCCCTTCTGAATTTGCTTGATATTCCTGTGCTAAATTTTCTTCCTGATTCAAATACTTTATTTATTTATAAGTTATGTGTTATAATTAAAACTTTTTGAATTGTTGAATTGTCAAATTTTTAAAAGATCATCTTTAAACGAATTTTTATTATTTCTTTTCCAGACAGGGGATAATTGCATTGATGGCCGGTTTTATGGTAACATTTCTCGCTTTATCAACCATAGCTGTGAGCCTAATTTAATTTCTGTTCGAGTATTTACTGACCACCAAGACATAAATTTTCCTCGAATAGCCTTTTTCACAAAGACAGATATTAAAGCATTTGAAGAATTATGGTAAGTTACATGCTAAAAAATAGCAATATAATTAACATGGATTAAATATGTTATGTTTAGTAAAATTAGTATTTAATTTTTTTATTATTGTTGATTCCATTTGTGATATTTAAGTCTCAGGAAGATAAAATAGATTAGAACCTAATTTCAATCCATATTTATTATCTTTAAAAAAATTAATGTTTCTTTTATTTGTTTATTAAGTGATTGTAATCAAATTTCCAAACATTCTACTAATTATTTATTGAATAGGTTAAGTATCTGTTTGAAAAAAGCTACTGTCTATCTTGAATTATCCTGGTTGATAATGTTCTCACCACATGACAATATATCAACTTAATGATGTGGCTGTGACAGTCCTTTATAAGTTTACTGTGATATTACTCTCTGCCACATTGATGTTAACCACTTGGAAGAATCATATTAAATGATTAACCATTCCCATTATTCTAAATATTCTTCGTATTGTTATTAAGAATTTGAAGTAAAATGAAACTCAATGCTTTGCTGCCTTTATTTTCTTACTTTAACTGTTAATCTGCATTTTTCAAATTTTAGAACAGTTTCTGTCGTTTTGTATCTATGCATGTTTTTTGGATGGATTAAGTTCAAAGTTATGAAGAATACTTTTTATAGCAAAGTTAATATATCTTAGAGCTCCAAGTCTATTATTGATAAGTTTAAAATCTGTGTCAAAAAGTATATCATGCATTTATCCAAAGGTAATCCTTCATTTCAGAAATAGAGAGAACTCCATTAATTTATGGAATTTGATCTGCCCAAATAAAAATTCTGCAAAGGTTTTAACATTCATTGATTATTTATTCATCTGATTTTTTTATCCATTTTATTTATTTATTTATTTAAAAAATTTTTAGCCTTAAACTAATTTTGGTTATCTTAATTTTCAGCTTTGATTATGGAACTGAATTTTGGGTAGCCAAAGCTCAGTCTATTTTATGTACCTGTGGTTCAAGCTTATGTAAATATTCTAAAGATACTATTGATGCCACTTTACAAGCTTACTTTAATGAAAAGGAAGAACAAGCTTTTTCTACAATGGATGCACAAATCTCATGAGTACTTTGGGCAGTTTTGTATTCTTTTGATGCATTATAAATCTTTTCATTTTGTTTTATTTTTGACAAGACAAACAAATAACAAATTTGTAAATGGTATTAGATTGTGTTATATGTGATCTTTTTTACAGTGCATTGGAAAAGAAGAAAAAAAAGTTATTTATAATGCATCAGATTAATTTAATTTCATAAAATGTTGTTCATACTTTTCATTGTAATATTATGTATTAAACTTTTTCTTGTGAAATATAAATTAATGCATGTATGATGTATGATCTAAGAGAAATGCAGTTCTTTATTAAAATTAACCATTTGCATATGCTTCAATTAGAAAAAATTAGTATTTAATTACTTTTAGTTTTATTATCTGCTTGCCTTTTTGCAATCTAGAAGATATGTTATAACTTCAGATTTATGTTAACATTTTATCCTATTTCAATGAACAATTAGATTTAATTTTTATACATTTTTTTTAATATTTGGAATAAATTTCAATATTTAAACTAAAGTATAGACATACTGTTAAGTTAAATAATGTTTAAATTCGTAAATCAGAAAAACTCTTTTAACTCAAAATTCTCCACCCCTTTAATAATAAAAGCAAATTTAAGTAGTAAGTTATATGGTTTCTTTTTTTTAATTGATGATAATTTATGTGTTTGTCACAAATATATATATATATATATATATATATATTTGTTAATTGATTTGATTTACAAACCAACTATTTTATAAAGTAACAAAATATGACAGGAGAGATATTTATGTTTAATCTCCACATTTTTGAAAAAATGTTAAGAGAATTTTTTTAAAAATACTAATATTAACAATTCCCTTCAAACTTGTATTTGTTCAGTAGACTTTTTTTAGCATTTGTTTATTCACATATTTTAATGATAAAATGTGCAGTATTATGCTCTTGAAGATTTAGTTTTGTATTAATATTGATAATGCTTTCATTTAGTTTTACTGCATGGCATATTATGTATAATTTAGGAAAGGAAAATTAACAAGCAGTGATTTATTTCCCCATTCATAACAAAAACATAATCAAATCACAAATGAAGATTTGCCTCTAAATAACTTTGGAAATAATCTGGCTAAAATTTTTATTTTTCCCTGCTAATAAAAAAAGGTGAAATTTATATGGGTTTGTCTTTTAACACCTAAAATAAATAAAGATTTCGTTTCATACTTGTTTCCTCTTTGTTATTTTAATTGCAAGATAAGTTAGGCAGTATGAAATTGAAAAAGAAAGATAATGCAATTAATCTTATGCAGTATTTTCCATGAAAATAGTGAATGTGTTTTCTCTATTAATGAATCCAAATGTTGAGTTGCATTGATTGATTTTTAAAAAAATACTTGAGAATCAGATTTAAATATTTATCGCTAATAATTCTTTAGTTTTTACCCCTTGCTTGTTTGAAATGTAAAAACTAAAGTATTAAATATGATTTTGTATTTATTTCTATTTTTAAAAAAATGTGTCTTGCAGAAATAAGGCAAGATTAAAATTTGTATATGATGCATAATGGACAACATCTGTTCCACAATTTTCTAAATTATCATTTCTTAAAAATCTATTTGTATTGCAATAACTCATTTTTTAATGTGAAATATTTAATA
Organism: Argiope aurantia; assembly: GCA_026543865.1. Lineage (NCBI taxonomy): Eukaryota > Metazoa > Arthropoda > Arachnida > Araneae > Araneidae > Argiope > Argiope aurantia. Next base: position 173,113 of record JAPMOR010117042.1, read on the forward strand.
TTTTGTGCCATTAATAGTAAAATGTATATAAATTATACATTGCTGCATGTTGTTTTCAACGAATGGGTCATTTCATACCTATGTACATATTCATGTTTTATCTGCCACTAACACTGGTATGTTCGTTTTTTGTATTGTTTCATACAAAAAAGCATGAATTTGTGTATTAAGATGAGAATATAATTGCTGGCTGGAACAGAATTGTATTTCTCTTGTTAACATTGAGTAAAGTATGTAATATATTGTATATTTTTTTAAAAAAATAAAAATGCTCTTAAGCATGTTTAATTTGTGTGAAAGTTCTATGACTTTATACATAAATAACTACCATTATCTTCTTTATTAATATATATATATATATAATATGCATTCATACTGAAACAAAGAATAGAAGAAAGGATCAAGTCTCCTTATTTTGTTATTATTGGAAAATTCTAATAAGATATTGTTGAGAAAGAGACAAAAGCATGTATTCATTATTTTCTTACATGGTCTACAAAGATATTTTAGCATTTTTTTTAAATTAATGATTGGATTTCTTGAATTCCTTTGCTTAAAAGTTTATTCTTAGCTGATGGGAAAATTTCCAAGGTCTGCTAGAAAGTAATAGGATTGATGATTTCCTTTTTTTAAACATCATTTTTTGTGTGTGTGTTAATTAATATATTCTTAGTTAATCTTTCTCTTATTTTAGATGTTCCTAATCTATTTGATCTTACAGCTAGTGGCTTTTACTCATTTCTCAATTTAAAAAAAATATACTGTGATGGTTGCATTTTATCACCCCATATAAAAAAAAGAAGCAAGAACTTCTTCCCCCAACTTTTATAGCATAATGAGGTGAGATCATATGAAAATGATTATTTCATGTTCAGAATGTAGCGAGGGCAAATTTTGCAAATGACCTTCTTGGAAAAATTTTCTCATTAATTCTCATTTTTGTTAATAATTGTTTATACAAATAATTTGTCCCTTTATTTTTTCTATAAAATATATAGAAATATAATACAATACTTTACAATTTCTATAAAATATAATACAATACTTTAATATTTCTATAAAATATATAGAAATATTAAAGTATTCTAATCATTAAAATATCGGACTTGAGATTTTGATGAATCTCCATATTTCAGAACTACCCAAGTCCAAAAAATACATTTTTGACATTTCAAAAAGTCTGATCTCGACAAATGAAATTTGATGATGATGTTGTGACTGTGTTACCAAGGAAAGGGAGTGCAGTAGCTTCTGAGGGTAAAGACCCCTGAGCACCTGAGGGCAGAAGTCTGACTTTTAGCTCGTATAAAGATGAAACTCACACATTCGCTTGCACAACCCCTGAAACTAATGAACAGGTGGATGTAGTTATTTAAATTTCAGAAAATTTCCTTATTTACTCGTAAGGAAGATGTATTAAGTAAATAATCGAATATTATAATAAACTACAAAATATTTCACAAGTTGCTCTTATTCCAAGCTGCATCAGAGTTAGAGCAAGGGTAAATGACCTACGGAACTCAATGATTTTTATCATCTGTGGTTTTGCAATGGTAAAACTCTACGGTGGTTTGATATTATTTTTTCGCCCTTTCATATTTGTCTTCCAAAATTACAAAATACACTAATGTTAAACTAATATTCGAATTCCTAAAATGGGGCCCAGGTCATCTGCCCTACACAACTGCTGCTGCATTAGCTTGCTTAAATTGAAAAAGAAAATAATAAGTCGAATGCTTAATTTAAAAATTAGCTGAAGCAGCCCAACCAAATTACAGAATTTACAACCGCTGCTGCATTAGCATGCATAGATTAAGGAAGAAAAATGAAAATTGTACTTATAATCAAAAATATCTGACAAATGCCCAGCCAAGAAATGAGCTGAAATTAACACATCCAAGCAACCCAATTTTCTCTGACGTGCAACTTTTCAATAATAATATGCTTGTTGAAAGTGAATGAAAATTATCTCCATTATTTAATCAATCCCTATCTAAACACAGAATTATGCTGTAGATACTAAGTAGAATATGTACATTTAAATGCCATTTCTGAATGTGACACGCTATCATACCATCAACATTTTACCAACTTCCATCAAGGGCGAAAAAGTGGTGGATAGGTGAAAAAATATCTCAAATGTATTGCAGATGTATAATCTAATAAGTAAAAAAAGCTGTCAGTGATTGTATACTAAAACATAGATTGTTGGCCTATGATATTTTCCTAAATAAAACTCAATTAGTGAAATAATTATTATAAAATGACAAAAGGATAAAAATATTTCTTCATCAGTTTTGCTCTCAGTGTTCCGTAAAAGAGTTGCAATATTTCCAAAGAATGGAAAGCCAGGTAATTAAAATATTTCAGAACATCTCAGCTCATATAGATCTTAAAGAAGACTTTGATCACGTGCGTTTTTATACTACCGTAATATTGATTGCTGGATATAATCTGAAGTTATCATAATAGAGCAGTATTTGCAAAACTTGCTAACAGATTTATTTTTAAAAGCAGGAAATTTGAACTTCACATCTTTCAGTTCATTAAAAGAAACCGTGGCTTTAAATATCCAGTAACGGTTTATCATTCTTAATTTTTTGACAGTCAAATTATTAGATGAAATGGCCATTAAGTAGTAGTAGTAAAATGCTCTGAAGCCCGGACAAACTGTAAAAACAGTGCTGTAACGCAAGTAAATAGCACGAGATGTATCGGGGGAGGGGAAGACATCCCCCCCCCCCCAGATTTTCAAGAATCGGCATTTTCACCACCTCAATCGAGCTTTTTGAAGGGAAAAACAAATAATTGAGCATTTAGTAAATTGGAATAACAACTTTACCCGCGTTTTGTAAAAAAAAATTGATGTCTAATTTCATGCGAAATATTTTAATTGCACATTAAAGGTGTGACTGAAAGTGTGGGATGTGATCTGCCTGCAGATCAAAAAACACTGCTGGATAGTAACTAAAAAATTTATTTACAAATATCAACAATCAATTTATATTAAAAAATTATAACTAAATCCTGCTACCAACGGGAGAGAAGAACCTCTTCCCAGCCGGAGTCTGACGGTGTTGCCAACAGCAGATCCAAATTCAACCCGGTAGAATGGCTGGGAATACACAGGTTTAAAATGCTCTTTCCGAACCGCTGCAAAGGTGCTAACGATTTTATTACACAAAGACATTTAACGATAACCTTTTGCAAGTTTTAAACCTTATCAGTTATTTACAAATTTAATGAGAGCTCTAGTTTTTAATTTACTAAGCAAGTGTTTTTGTAATTAAATGATTCAAGACGTCCATGTGCCGGCGTCCTGGCATAGGGGTAGCGGGTCTTCCCCGTGATCTGGAGGTCCTGGGTTCGAGTCCCGGTTCATGGTTGTTCGTCTGTTCTATCTGTGAGATTTGTGAATGTGCCCCTCTGTAAAAAGGGGGGGGTGCAAGTGAATGTGATGCGAGAGTAGCTAAGACGAACTCTTGCCGCTACTAAAAGCAAGAGACGCTTTGGCTTAAAATCGCTGACTTCGTCAGTGAGCTTGTCTATGGCAAGTGCCTTTCGAAACAACAACAACAGAAGTCCATGCTTTTAACATTATAAAACTTCTCAATCCTTACTTTATTTATTAAAACTGTTAAATAGTAAAAATAAAGCTTTATTTGCCATATTTTGTTTTGTGCCAGAGCTTTCAATTTGCCAACTTCTTTTGCTTTCCATCATTTTGTAGTATTTTCGATGTATTAATCCTTTGCTTCTAAAAACACGAAAAGTAAGTTATAAAAAAACTATTTGTTTTGCGTAAATCGATATATAATCTCATTTAAGAATCACTTTTAGATTTAAAAAATATAATTTGGCAAAATTGCATTAAAAAAATGGAACAATTTTACAAACCTAGAATTTGGCCATTTTCTAAAATTTTTGCATAGTTTTTTTTAAATCTGATATTTTAGATATCGTTTTATATGTACGGGATGTACAAAATGAAACGATTTTATTTTAAAATTGTATACAGACGAAACTATTGTTATGAAATTTTGTATAGGACATAATGAAGAGATGGAATTTATTTGAGCAAATAAAAAATTATTATAAATTTCACCGTCGGATAGCATTTCTTAAATGAATTACACCATTAACATATATTTACGATAGTTTACAAATTTTATTACAAATGTTAAGCATGATGGCCATTATTTTCAGCTACCATCTGGAAATGCTGTCTTCAAGATCAGATAAAGTTCTTTGATTATCACGACTTACCAGATGTTTCAAATGTCCGAGGGTCCGGAAGATCACGGATCACAAAAGTGGTTGATATGTTCTTACGTGAATTAATTTTAGAGGATATTCTTAACCTTTTGCTTACGGGCAACGACTCGTCTAGATTTTTTTAAGTTTATTTTTTATCTTTGTTAACGGGCTGGTACAACTGTTATACAAGCAACGAGTTGGAATTTCGTTACCCAGTATGAAGTTTCCAACAATACCCTAATTGTCTCATATCTTATGTCTTATCGTATTCCAAAGGGTCAGAAGATTTCGGCCAGTAGATGTTATAATCAGTGTTGGTGCTAATAAGTTTTGTGAGTTATGTTTTGGCAGCTATTTTTAAAAGCAGTCTTAGAGTGTACGAAATTATAGTAGACTTGTGCATTCATGAGTTATACTCAACCGAAACGAACCGTGAAAGCTTATGAAAGGGAGAATGGGCTTTTTTTTAATATTACAAAACTTCTAAATTCTTGCTTTATTTATTAAAACTAATTAATAGTTTATTGATATATATGGCGCCAGAACTTTCATCAAATAAATCTAAATGTAATCGCGCCATTCTAATTCTATTATGTGGTTTAATTATTTAGGATCTACATCTAAAATCTATTTCTAGCTTTCAATGAATCGAAGATATCAGAAAACACAGAATAACATTTATTGACGAACAGGAAGATACATCGTTCTACGTTACGTCTCACAATTAGACATCACAAATTCTGAATCGCAAAGTACAAAAAAAGAAACGTATCAAAGTTCAACAGAAACTGCGCTTGCTCCAGTTTTCTGATGACTACAGCTGGAATAGGGGGAAAGCGTCTCTAAGATTGTCCAACACCTTCTTCAAAAGGGAGTGAACAGAGTCTGTTAATACTTCGCCGAAAAATTCCTTTAGGGGTTCTGATGTCTGCGACACGGACTAGTCCATCTGCCTCAGGATATGTCCTTTCAATTCGGGTTCCATTCCATGGGGCTCTTGCTATTATCCTTCAGGAGTACCAGCTGTTCGGGTTTGATGTTCAGTTGTGGTAGTTTCCATTTAGCTCGAGGCTGCAAAGAGTTGAGATATTCTTGGCTCCATCTCTTCCAAAATTTGGATCTAAGAGACTGGATGAGAGACCATCTAGAAGATAAAGAAATGTTAGTCAAGAAATCACTGGGTTCTGGTATTGACAACAGTGGTGCTCCCACCAAAAAATGGCCAGGTGTCAAAGGTTGAAGATCAGCTGGATCGGCAAAAAGAGGACACAGTGGTCTTGAATTCAAAATTGCTTCAATCGGTGTCACCAGTTTAGTAAGCTCTTCAAAAGTCAACACTGTTGATTTAGTCACCTTCAACAAGAACCGTTTCATAGCTCCAGTATTGGCCTCCCATAATCCAACGAAGTGAGGAGGTGCTGGTGGTATGAAGTTCCACATTATACCTTCCTTGGCACAAAATCTTTGCACGGAATCCGATTTGCATGCTTTTAGTAGGGAATCCAAAATATTTTTTGCACCCTTAAAATTAGTGGCATTATCACTCCATATGATTGAGGGTTTTGACCGCCTAGCTATGAATCTCCTAAGACAAGCTAAAAAGCTCTCAGTAGTCCAATCAGACACTATTTCGAAATGGGTAGCTCTTGTACTAAAACATATGAAAATAGCAATGTATGATTTTAAAGTCACTCTAGATCTTTTGAGATTAGGTTTAATAAATATGGGACCAGCGAAATCGAGTCCCACCTTTTCAAATAGTCGAGATGGGATAACTCGGTCCCTGGGCAGGTCGCCCATCATTTGGTTAATAGTTCGACTTCTAGCTTTAAAACAAGTCAATTATCTATTTATCACACGTCTGACTCGATCTTGTCCCGAAGATATCCAGTATGATTGGCGAATAAGGAAAAGTGTCGTCTGCGTGCCTGAATTAGAGATATTTTGTGAAAATGTTCTATGATCAAATCTGTGAAATGGTGCAACTTGGGTAAAAGCAATTGATGCTTCTGGTTATCTGACAGATTCGAAAATTTTAATATTCCCCCAACTCGTAGCATTTCATCTTTGTCAAGAAATGGATTTAGAGATAAAATGTTACTATTCTTCGGAATTTGATGCTTTAATTGTAAACACTTTATTTCAGACTTAAATTCATATCGTTGTACATACTTTATTAACATTTTTGTAGCAGTTTGTATTTCGATAGCACTTAAATAATATTTCTTTCTATTAGAAATATTAATTTTACAGTTATTAATAAATCTTAAACACCATGCAGTGATTCTAACTAATTTTTCAAATGAAGAATATTTTGTAATTAAATCGTTCTCTGAAGGGCACTCTACAACTGTTGAAGTTAAAACAGCTCCTCTGCAAAGCTCTAATTTTCTATGTTTTCAATATCTAACTGTTTTGGCAGTTCCAAAGATTTGGGCCAAATATGTTCATTCTGTGCTAACCAATCAGGACCGTGCCACTAAAAATCACTATCTCGAAGTTCGGCTGCCGACATACCTCTTGATATTAAATCGGCAGGATTATCCTTTCCAGGTCAATGACGCCAATCTTTTGGGTCAGTAAATCTTTGGATTTCTTGAATTCTATTTTTCACAAATGGTTTAAATCTACTAGGAGTTTGCCTTTGATCCAAAAATAAGTAATAGACGAATCGGTACAGAAGTAATGAGTTATTGGATACTTTAGAGCTTTGGAGATTTTATTACTCAATTTAGCTACCAAGAGAGCACTCATTAACTCAAGCCTAGGTATCGAAATTGTTTTTAACGGAGTCATTCTGCACTTTGATACTACAAAACTAGTAAAACTCTTTCCCTCCTTTAATGCTACTCGAAAATACACAACTTCTCCATAAGCTTTCTTAGAGGCATCTGAAAAACAGTGCATTTGAACGTTATCTATTTCAGTGGAATGAGTATCTCTAAAATAGTAAAGGATTATATTGAAAGTATTCAGTTCTAGAACTTCCTCACACCATTCATTCCAATCAGTGTCTAATTTCATTGGGAAACGCTCGTCCCAGTCCAAACCCAAACACCACAGTTCTTGTATTAAAATCTTTAATTTAATTATAAAAGGTCGTAGAAAACCTACAGGGTCAAATATACGACCTGCAGCTTGCAAGAGATATATTTTAGTGTTCATTCGTTTCGAGAGAAATTGTATTAAACTTTTAGTATCGAAATAAAATAAATCATGGTCGGGGTTCCATACAATTCTTAGTACTTTAGAAGGAAGGAAAGCCTCGTTTTTAGGCTCAATGGATGGACCAATGTCCATTCCAATATCTTTCCATCGATCACGTAACTCGAATGAATTAGTCTTCCACTTTCTTCATACTTGCATCCTTAAAAATCTTAAAACTTTCTAAGCTCGTTTTTAAAGCATCTTCTACATCTTGTTGACCACTAATTAAATCATCGACGTATAAAGAATTATTTAAAATTGCACAAATTTCAGGAAAATTATCAACATACCTTTTCAAGTGATGCTTGATTGTTGCAGAGAGGAAGAATGGACTTGAACTTACCCCGAATAAAACACGGGTCATTCTATACAGGGTGTTTCAGTGAACCGTTTCAGAACTTCTAAGAGGGGTAGCGTACATCCTGACAACTCGAAATCATATAGCAATGTGGCGTCGGAAATGCTTTCCTGAAGCGGTGTGGCACACAGAAGCACCATAAGGAAAAGAGACCGTAAATGAGAAATCGTTTTAATAATACATGAAAAGAAGCAAAAGGTACATGGATTAAAGTAAGTGTTCGAAGTTTCTTCCACGGGCTACAATGCACGCCTCACATCTCCGACGCATGGACATCCGAACATTCTGGAATACTCCAGGCATATCTCGAATCTCTCCGGCAGCTACTGCGATTCTTGCAACGAGCTCCTCAGCAGTGTCAACAGGGGTGTCATAAACTAGCGATTTCATATGACCCCAGAAATAAAAATCAAGACATGATAAGTCGGGTCAACGGTGGATCGGACGTGAGGGTCCCGTGCTTTGGCCTGCTCAGGATGTTGTCAGGATGTACCCTACCCCTCTTAGAAGTTCTGAAACGGTTCACTGAAACACCTTGTATATCATCAAATTGTGCCCTTCAGAGCCATCTGGTTCCTGCTGCCAAAAAAATCTGGTCACATATCGATCCTCTTCATTAATTTATATCTGGAGGAATGCCTGCTTTATGTCAGCTGTGAATGCTATAGGATTTTCTCTAAATTTAATCAAAAGAAGAAAAATATCAGGGTTTAAATTTAATCTAATATGTAAACAATCGTTCAAGGATAGTTCTGCTTTACCATGGGAAGACGCATCAAAAACGATGCGTTATCTACTTGTCGTCTTATCCTTACGAATCACTGCTCTATGGGGCAAATAAAATGTTGGTTCGTTCGTCTTTTTATTCAACCCACACGTAACTTGTTCAATAATGTTTTCCTTTAGATACTCACCCAGAACAGTTTTGTATTCAGTGAAAAGCAAGAGGTCATTAAGAAATTTTGTTTTTAAACCTAAAAACCTTTTTTGAGCAACTTCACGATTATCGTGTAACTGTTCCTTCATACCTGATTTCCAATGGAGCTTTACGTTGTATCTGTTATTAGAGAAAGTAATTCCTGATTCAAATTCCTTCATAATTGCATCGTCAAAAATACTTTCATCGGTATCAGCCTCAACGCCTAAGTTTTCTAATTCCCCAAATTTTTTTAATTGATCCGATATCATTTTTTTTCTACTATAATTTTCATTTCCAATATTTGATTTGTCATATCTATTTTTCCTTGGGGGCACCAACCAAATAAAGTTTCAGTGGCTACAAGTTTATCATTTAACCTTTTTATTCTACTACTAACTATTCTACTACTACTCATAATAGTAATCAGCACCTATTAAAAGCACAATTTTCTTATTTCTAAATTCATAGCAATCAGCAAGCTGTAATCTTTTTAATTGTTTATTTAACTTCGAAATATTTTCATTTGGAGCAGGTAAATTAGTTGCAGTTATTTGTTCAGTTTCTAATGCTTCAATTTCAATATTTAAAGTCGGTTCGTTGCGATTCTCTAATTTAATCTTAACAACATTATATGTTCGTTCAGTTGTTTCTTTAGCACAGAAACCATGTACCGATAGAGTTTCCCTTCGAACAACAGGAAGTTTAAGTTGTTGAGAAATTTCTTGTGAAACGAAACTTCTCATGTTACCTTTGTCTAGCAAAATGCGAACTGTTTCAAGTCTATTACCGTCGAATGGAGAGCGAATACAGGCAGTACATGTTTGCAATAGTACGGAACACTGAGTGTTTACTCGAACTTCCAGTTCTTTATTTTTTATATTATAACTGCAATGGGAAACTGCGGACACCATTTTATTCTCTGTATTAATAATTTTGTTTTCCAATTGATAACAGAGCGATCGGTTATGTTTCTTGTTACAATTTTCACACATATCCCTTTGCCTACAGTCTTTAATTCGATGATTTTGTTCTAGACATAAGAAACAACGACCTATCTTAAAATACCCTTTTTTTTCATCAATTGTTAAACCCTTACAAAGTTCTGAAATATGTTTATCATTGCAATATACACATTTTTTCTCAACAACTGGTGCTAAATATTTATGAGTTTTGACGAATTATTATTCCACGGAATGCGACTTCTATTATATTGCCTGTCATTTGTAAAGTTTTTTCTATCGCATGAATTATTTTGATTGTATCTAGGATTTTTAAAATCAATGTTATGAGTGACGGGTTTTTTTCTTTCACCTTTCCAGCCATTTAGCAAAATAGACGATTTTCGACATTCTATTTCAATTTTCAAAAATTGTAACAATTCCATAACATTGAATTTATTTTATTCCGTTTTTTCCAAGTGTTTTCTATTAAAATCTAAAACTAAATCCTCGGGTATTAATTTAAGGAAAATCGGCTGAAGCAAATGACCATACATTCCAGATGTAACGTTAATTGACTCTAAGCTTCTAATTTGTATTTTGCAGATGTCATATAACTTTCTCAGTCTAACTATATTACTTGAATCCTTTACAGGATAAAGATTCAACAGTTTTGACATGTGAGCATTAATAACGAGCTCATCTCTTCCAAATCTTTCTTTTAATTACATTAAAGCTTCATCATAATTTTTGTCCGATAATGCGAAGCCATTCACCACATTACCGGCAGATCCTCCTAATAAGGATTTTAGATACGTAAATTTATTTATTTTTGTTAAGCTTTCGTTTTGGTCAATCGAGTTTTGGAATTTATTCCAAAATTCTAACCATAAACATGGGTCCTCGAAATATTTATCGATACTCAATTTAGGTAGACGAACAGAATTGACAGTTCTATTAGAATTAACAGCAGGTTCAATAACCGAATTATTTAACGAACCATTCTGTGTACTCAATACCAAATTTGGGTTAAACTGTGATGAAATACTAGAATCAATTTTAGAGAGTTTATTAATTTATATTGAAATTCTAGAACATAATAAATTAATCTTTTCATTGTATTGAAAAGCAGCTTCGAATTCCGTATCGAATTCGTTTTCATCTGAAATAATTTCTTGAATCTTACTATCTAATTCTCTTCATTGTCTTAACATTCCATTTAAATATTCTAAATGCTCTCGCAAGCTATCAACAGATTGCTCATCAAATTCGCTTTCTAATTTATTTATAAGTTTAGTTACTGCTGTACGAATGACAGCTCTAGACTTTTTCAATTTCATTTTTTCATCCATTCTTATAATATATAATTAACTAAATATAACAGTGCAATATCAAAAGTAATTTCAAAACAGAGTCAATATTTCAAATCAAAGAAATATTCATCAAAAAGTAGTAATCAAAATTCAATAGAAATTCTTTACTCAATGTCAAAGGTTTCATCACATCAATAATATTAATTTCTATTTCTAATAATAAAAATAATATTTTCAGATCAATTCTAATTATGTCTATCGAAATTCTATATAAAAGGTATTTCCTACACTTCTTTCTCTTTTTTTTTCAACACAGCCAGTATTCGAAAGCGAAATTCTAAATCATGATACTATCACATCCGATTTCTTTCCCGGCCGATGCACAAAAAAAATGGTTGCTGTATATAGCGCCAGAACTTTCATCAAATAAATCTAAATGTAATCGCGCCATTCTAATTCTATTATGTGGTCTAATTATTTAGGATCTACATCTAAAATCTAATTCTAGCTTTCAATGAATCGAAGATATCATAAAACACAGAATAACCTTTATTGACGAACACGAAAACACACAAAGATACATCGTTCTACGTTACATCTTTCTAATTAGACATCACAAATTCTGTGTCGCTAAGTATAAAAAAGAAGCGTATCAAAGTTCAACAGAAACTGCGTATGCGCCGGTTTCCTGATGACTGTTACGTAAGCATGTTGTCCCGCCTCTCACTTGTAATGCCCTCTAGCGGTATATATATAAAAAAACCCATCAGTCTTTGTAACACCATCGATGTAGCAGCACGCCGAAAGGCAAAGCTCAAAGGAACTCCCGAAAGCGGAGAAACAATAAAATCTTTAAAAACCAAAAAAGGTCCGTCATCATTATTGAACCTCTTCATTCTGGTCCGTCGAGCCGGTGACGAATTAGCGGAAATATGGAAAAAAATATAACTCAAAAAGCCAAAGAGTTAAATAGAATCCGTGGAAGGATAAAGGCGAAACTAACAGGTATTAAGAAATTTGTTGAAAGTAGTTCAACGGTTGAAGAAGAAAATAAATTTATATTCAGCTGTCAACAAAAGCTGGCAATTGTCGAAGAAATAAAAAATGAATTAGAAATTTTATTCAAGGATTATTTAGAAATCGACGAAGATGAAACACTTAGCCAGAAGTGCGATCAAGAAATGTTGGCTATCGAAGAAGAAAGAAACGAAATAGAGGTAAGTTTGAAATGCTTACTCTCTAATTATAATGTTAAGGAAAATGTGTTTCATAATATCAATGATCAAAATTCAAATTTGAAAGCCTATATCAATCATATTGAATTAGAAACGAAACTTCCGGAAATTCCTTTACCGCTATTTTACGGAAAAATGGAAGAATTCAGTAACTTCAAAAATCAATTTATGTGTCTAATAAACGATAATACCGAATTAACGAATGATCAAAAGTTATTTTATTTAAAAGCTGCCCTCCGTGGTGAAGCTAAATTTATCGAAACAAGTGATGATACATTTGAGTCACTGTTTGCTGCTCTCGAAGAACGCTTTGAAAATAAGAGAGCAGTTGTTGATATTCACATTCGAAATATGCCAAAACTAGAAAAATTAAATTTTGAGTCTGCAAAAGGCTTACGAAATATCACAGACACAATAAATAAAAGTTTGAGAGGTTTAAAAAGTTTGAATTTAGAATGTAATGACTTAACAAATGCTATATTAGTATATATAATACTAGAAAGACTTGACAAAGAGAGTAGAAAGGCATATGAAATGTCCATACAATCAAAACAAATACCTTCATTGAAGGAGCTCTTGCAATTTTTAGAATCGCGATGGTACTCGATCAATTAGGGAAATACCCTACTAGTAACAAATTCCAAAAGGAATTTCAAGGCGCAATAAATAAGCCAAAAAACTTTCTTCTTAATGCGAATAAACTAAGTAATGTAAAGCCATGTATTTTATGTAAATTTGAACATCCTTTACAAAGATGCTCTGAATTTTTAAAATTGAGTGTTTCTAAAATAATCGAGCTTTTAGAAAAATATAACATTTGTAAGAATTGTTTGAAATTGCATAAGCCACCCTGCAAATCCACATTCCTCTGCCGAAGCTGTCAAAAGTCAGGTCATAATTCTTTGATACATCTGGATACGCGCCTTGCAGAGGTCACGCCTCCAGGAGCGGGGGAGCAACTTAATGTAAACAATGAAACTTCTAGCTCGTCTAGGTTGCCACAAAAACTAACCACTGATGCTGAGTCAGCGCTTACAAATAACTCGAAACTATCTTCAAACATTCTATGCACCGCGCAGTTATTTATTGAAGATGCATTTGGTCAAAAAATAAAAATAAAGGCCCTGTTGGATTCTGGGAGTTCGGTAAACATAATAACTGCAGATTTGGCCAATTCTTTAAATTTGAAGCGGGAAAAGGTTAATGCATCCATCTCTGGTATTAACGGAGGAGAATTCTTCGTTAAAAATAAAATAACCACTACCATTTTTAACGAAGACAATGATTTTTCCAGAACTGCACCATTTTTAATTATGCCTAAAATAACGCATTTAACTCCTTCTAAAGAAATTGATATCTCAAAAGTTAACTTCCCAAATGAGATTAAACTTGCTGATAAGACTTTTCATATTCCTAGTAAAATTAATGCATTACTCGGATGTGAGTTGTTCTTTGATTTATTGAAGGCAGAAAAATTTAGATCATATGATAATTCACTCTTGTTACAAAATAGTGTATTCGGATATTTAGTAACGGGAACAATCAACGGCAGAAATTCTCATTTCTTTTCTGGATTAATTTTTAAAAATGATAATCTGGAGAATTCTGTTAAAAATTTCTTTAACTTAGAATCTTTTCCTGGTGGTAATACAGATGATTCAGTCGAATCAAAAACATATGAACAAACTTACTGTGAGGAACATTTTCTTTCCACTCATAAGAGGGATAGTACCGGAAGGTAAGTTGTTAAATTACCAATAATTAAAGAAAAACGTTCTACACTAGGCGATTCAACAGAAATGGCAGAAAGGCGTTTAAATTTACTTTGGAAAAGATTAGATAAAAATAAAACAATGGCAATGCAATACAAGGATTTTATGGATGAATATTTCCAGTTAAATCATATGGAAAGAATTTTAGATTCTCCTGAAATTGCCAGTAGTGAATATTATATTCCTCATCATGCCGTATTTCGCCCAGAAAGTGCATCAACACCCTTGCGTGTCGTTTTTGATGCATCTGCAAATTCTAGAAATGGAGTTTCACATAATTCCATTTTATTGAACGGCGGAACAATTCAACAGGAACTATTTTGTATCATCTTGAGATTCCGAACATATCAGTTTGCATTTAGTGCAGATATAAAGATAATGTATCGCCAAATTTTGGTCGCAGAAGCTGATAGAGATCTGCAAAAAATTCTGTGGAAACCTAATAGATTTGCTCCTGTGGAAGCATACAGATTACGGACTGTGACATATGGAACAAAATGTGCTCCATTTTTAGCCACCAGAACACTCAAGGCATTAGCTGAGAAAGAAAAAGATGAATTTCCTCAAGCATCTGCAGCACTTCTTACTGATGTTTATGTTAACGACATTTTAACTGGTTCAAATAACTTGCCAGAAACCAAGGCTTTACAACAGCAATTAATAGAACTTCTAAGTAAAGGAGGCATGCAACTTCACAAATGGGTTTCAAACCATCCTGGATTATTATGGAATAATCAAAACTTAAATTTTGAATTTCCAGACTTAACAACAGTTAAAACGCTCGGAATGCAGTGGCGTCCCACATCAGACATTTTCACGTTTGAAGTGACTGTCAGTTTGAATAACAGCTACTCAAGGCGGGAAGTCCTTTCAGTCATAGAAAGACTGTTTGATCCTTTGGGTCTTATCAGCCCAATTATAACTAGCGCTAAGATGTTTCTTCAGAGACTTTGGCAACAAAAGCTAAATTGGAATGACACAATTCCACAAAATGATTTGAATGACTGGTTAAAATTCTTAAAGGACCTACCGGCAGTGAACCAGTTAAAAATTCAAAGATGTGTTATCATCAAGAATCCCACCACCATAGACCTACATTGCTTCTGTGATGCCTCAAATAAGGCCTACGGTGCAGTCATCTATGTGTGCTCAAAAAATAAATCTGGTGAAGTGAAAACAAGTCTTTTGTGCAGCAAATCTCGAGTGTGTCCAAACAAGGAATCAACAACACCTCGTCTGGAGCTTTCAGCAGCATTACTTTTGACACGACTTGCATCAAAGGTGATTTCGATCTTACCAGTGACATTAAATCACGTCTATATGTGGTCAGATTCTACAATCACCTTAGCTTGGATAAAAACTCCCCCAGAAAAATTGAAACCATTTGTGTCCAATCGTGTTAAAAAAATTAACAGTTTGTGTCCAAATTATGACTGGAGACATATTAAATCTATAGACAATCCAGCAGACTTAATCTCTAGAGGAACGTCAGCAACAAATTTGATAAACAGTCAAATTTGGTTCAATGGACCACAATTTCTACAGTCTGAAATTCCCCATAAAAAGGTTACTGTAAATTGTAATACAAATAATGACTTTCTGAACGAAGTTAAAACTTCTGGGGAATTAATTTTACTAACTAATATTTCTAGTGATTTCATTTGTAATATTTTAAATTTAAGTAACAACTATACTAAAATTTGTCGAATTGTAAGCTATCTTTTCAGATTTATTAATAATTTGAAGTGTTCTTCTGAACGTAAAAAAGGTAAGGTAACAATAAAGGAAATTCAAGCAGCATCCAACTTCATGGTAAGCAAGGTGCAGTCTTCTGAATTTTCAGAGGAAATTAAAGATTTGTCAAAAGGTATTCATATTAAACAAAGTAAGATTAAAAATTTCGCATTCTTAATTTCTAGATGCGGATAATATTCTTCGTGTAGGTGGTCGTTTGCAAAAGTCAACATTAACTCAAAATGAAAAGCATCCTAAGCTTCTTCCTGCCCATCATAGACTTACAAAAATAATTATGGAATCCTTTCACAAAAGGTATTTACATGTAGGTCCCCAAACCTTACTCCATCTTGTCAGACAGGAATTTTGGCCAGTTGGAGGAAGAAATTTGGCTAGAAAAATAGTTAATGAATGCATTGTTTGTTTCAAAAATAAACCAGTAAGTTGTAATCAATTATTAGGAAATCTGCCAGCGGAAAGAGTAACTCCTAGCCCACCATTTTTAAATTGTGGTATCGATTTTTGTGGACCATTCTTAATTAAATATAAAGACCAACGCAAAGGTATTTTTCAAAAGATTTATATTGCAGTCTTCATTTGTTTCTCAACTAAAGCCATACATTTGGAATTAGTTAAAACTTTAAAACGTTTCTTTGCCCGACGCGGTAAATGTGCATGTATATTTTCGCATAACGCAGGAAATTTTGTTGGAACAAATTCAGAATTAAAAAGATTGAAAAAATTAATGAGTAATCCTGATGATACTTTAAATAATTATTTAACTACAGAAAGTATTGATTGGAAATTTATTCCCCCAAGGTCTCCTATTTTGGAGGCTTGTAAGAATCAGGTGTCAAATCTTTTAAATTTCATTTAAAGAGAGCAGTAGGTTCTATAAAACTCACATTTGAAGAATTTTTAACATTAACTGCAGAAATCGAAGGTATTCTAAATAGTAGACCTATTGTACCTTTATCTACGGATCCTAATGATTATACAGCTTTGACTCCGGGACATTTCTTAATTGGCAGTCCAATAACTTCAATTACTGAACCACAATTAATTGAAAAATCAGATAATTATTTGTCAAAATGGCCAAAAATTAACTAAATTAGTACAACAACTTTGGAAAAATTGGAAACGTGATTATGTGAATAATTTACATCTTAGAAACAAATGGCAGTTTGCTAAGAATAATGTAAATCTTAATGATATGGTTGTAATCAAAGATCCAGATTTACCTCCATATAAATGGAGACTAGGTAGAATTCAAGAATTAATAAAAGGTTCAGATGGTTTAGTCAGAGTTGTTGTAATAAGAGTTTTGAATGGGGTTATTAAAAGAGGTATTAGTCAAATATGTTTACTCCCAAACAATTAATTGGTTTTACATATTTATATGATTGTAAGATAATATATACAGACTTTAACTCATTTGTATATATAAGAATTATTTCAGTATTATTTTGTGTAAATTTGTATATAAGAATTATTTCAGTATTTTTTTCTATTTTATTTTATATTTATTCATTTTTAGTAATAATTCTGTCGAATTTATTGTGATGTGTGAAATTCATATAGTGTCTGAATGTTGAAATTGTGCAATTTCAAGGCGGGAGTATGTTACGTAAGCATGTTGCCCCGCCTCTCACTTGTAACGCCCTCTAGCGGTATATATAAAAAAACCATCAGTCTTTGTAACATCATCGACGTAGCAGCACGCCGAAAGGCAAAGCTCAAAGGAACTCCCGAAAGCGGAGAAACAATAAAATCTTTAAAAACCCAAAAAGGTCCGTCATCATTATTGAACCTCTCCAGACTACAGCTGGAATAGGGGAAAGGCGTCTCTAAAACGGAACAATAGTAAAAATTGAGCTTTTTTTCTCATCGTTTTTGTTTGTAGCAGTTTTAAATTAGAAAACCTTTTTTGCTTTCCATTATTTTATAGTGTTGCCGCTGCATCAATCATTTGTTTCTAAAAATACGATTTGTTTTAAAAAATAGACCTAAGAAAGCTTTGTAAACATATGTTGAGATAAATTATCAGTAGATAATCACGATAAAATAAAATAAAAAGAATGTTTTAAATTTTCAGATGAAAAATAAGAATATTATTTCTGTTTGAATATTACACACCAGGATAGAATACTATGCGCATCAGGTACTTTTGGAAAATATCTGTTTTGTTAGTCGGTAAAACTCATCATTAGTATCGACATTTTTAGTGTCATATAGCCTTTGCTTACAGGCAATGTACCAGATGTAAGAATATCGTCATACCCCTGATTGACACAAAGAACCTCTTAGAAAAATATTTCATTGAATACATGGAGGATGATAAGGAATATGATATTAAAACAATCATTAAGGCAAGAAAAAAAATTTACGATACCCTACATTTATGAAGAAAATCCTTGTTATGGGCGTGGATTTTCGTAAACCTGAAAATGAGATTTATTTGCTGGCTGAATACATTTTCAGAGTTAAACAAAGTATCCCTGCCCCCTTGTGAACAAATCAATAACTGAATTCATATCTTCTGTGTTCCTGTAGAAAACTATGCGTACAAGACCCACATCAAGAATGATCATAGCTTAGAAAGTTGACACTTAAAATATAAACGCGTTGTGATCTGCAACGATACTGCAAATTTATAAGCCTGCCGAGAGAGGCAAATGCTTTGAGTCTGGGCAAGGAAAAGGGAAAAGCCAGAACAAGATAAATAAAACCTTCATCTATTATTATAGTTAGCCCTATTAACGCAGACATTGGTAGACTCGTGTATTGGTAGTTGAATCCTCTTCCATCATATAATATAAATAACAATAGGAGTTTATCAAATTTTACAAATACTTTTATAAATAGCAATCGGAAAATATCGGATATAAAAATTTCCAAATAATGTACTTCTTGTCGTTGCTTTGAAATATTTTATTCAGTTTGAGTCCCCCCCCCGGGTCAATCAATATTACGCTGATATCCTTTAAATTCCATGCATTAATTTTAATACACATATGGAAATAAATGAAAGTCTAATACATATTTGAGAAGTAATTGTAAGTAAATGTTTGGAATGGCTTCCTCATGAATGGCTAGGACACTGCACTCAGTTAACGTTTGATTCTTACTCTAAATGCAAGTTTCTATCTTGTATACAGATTCATGTTTATTACCCAAAAGCAATTTTTTATTTTATTTTTTAAATTGCTTTTGTTTTAAATGAGGAAGCCAGAAATTGCTCCTCTAGTACACAGAGCAGCGCCGCCTGTGAACTAGAGGAGCAATTTCTATAAAAAACTTCATATGGATTTCTTACTTATGGGCTCATATGAGTTTGCTCTATTTAATACCATTAATGCTTTATTATGAAATTCCATTAAATGCTAACAATCTCTCTTACCATTTTAAAAATATCCTATATATGCATCAGTAGCATAATAAAAGCAAAAGTTGATCGTGTCATATTTTTTTTCGTGATCTGTTTCGTATATTTAGTTTCAAAATTTGAAATAAATGCAATTATTTTGTCTTCGGAAGGTTCCAATATATATATAAACAAGGAGAATTTTAAAAGAGAAGGCTCATTCGTAGCCTGGAAATTGAAGATAATGATATTCAAAACATAATTTGAATAATTAAATAGACATAGAATCAATTACCTAACACTAATCCTAGATGATAACACAGCCCTCTGCGCCTTCCTTCTGTCTAGGAAAATTAGTTTCGACTTCGATAGACAATCGAGCTCAGGGGAAAAAAAATAAAAAAACATAACGAGCTTAAAAACTGTTCTTTTTGAAGTAACAAATTTCATTTACTTGTGCGATGATAGACGAGAGTTACTTTCCGTCTCGCTGTATATAAAAGTAATGTACAACATTTTTTTTAAATCCTAAACATTGATCTCATCTTAATGTTGGAATAATTACATTTATAATTTAAATTCAGCGACTATTGCCTGTGTCCACGTTTATATCATATTTTTAATCGGCCATCTGCATCCTAAGTTTAATCACAACATAATTTACAAAACACAGTATTGAGAAATAAAATTTATATATTTTTTAAACTGCTTTATTTATAAATACATTTTTAATTACTACTAATAATCACAGAATTCTTTTAAAAAACATTGGAAAAAGTTCGCAAGGCTGAGAAATTTCTTTACATACAAATTAAAATTAAAAATGTATTTGCCAGTGTGGCAAATAGCATCAATAAACATAATTTTATATATTAAAATAGAGGAAGAGCAAGATATTTTAAAGTATTTGGAATATTAAAAAAATATATCACATTAAAAGGAAATATTAACCTTTCTAAAAAATGCTAAGTTTAAGATATTTACTAAAAAGGAAAGAAATAAAAAGATGAAAAAAAAAAAGAGACTAATAATTTGTTACAGTACTAGAAGAAATTTACACAGATGTATTTTATTTTCAATTCAACTTTCAGACATAAAAAAAAAAAATGTGTTTAGTTCCAGTTTAATTTTCAAGCATAGGAAAATGTTTTGCATGAGTTCCACATATAATGGAAATCAAAAGGAATGAAGCATTTATTTCAAGTAAAAACGCAAAAACATTTGACACCATTTAAATTAGCAATAACACCATTTGTATTTTTATGGCACTAATTTCATGCGTTTTTCTGGAATGTCAGAATTTAATTCCCATTCTCCCTCAAGAGATTTATCAAGCTCATTCCAGAAGTCTTCTAATTTAGGTTGATCCATTTGTTCTCTCAAAACAGTATCTGCCGATTTAAAATTGTCCTTACTTAGACCAGCCTTATTTAGAACATCTAACTTCCTTTGTACCAAAGGCCAAATTTCATCGTCAGCAGTTCCTTTTGCTACAAGATACTGAACAACAACATTGTCCTGCTGACCAATTCGATGAGCTCGATCTTCAGCTTGTGTCAAAATTCCAGGATTCCAAAATAATTCAGCAAACACAACTAAATTCGTAGCAGTTAGAGTTATACCACAATTAGCAGAAGTTATACTCAGGACAGCTACTTTACAAGAATCACTAAGCTGAAATTTTTCACACAATTTCAAGCGTTGTTCAGATGACACTGAACCATCGATTCGAATGTAGTCGATTCTCTTTTCTTCTATGACTTTACATATTCCATTAATGACATTTTGATGGTGAGCAAAGCAAATAAATTTTTTATCACTTTCTAAAAGATCAAGAATATATTCACAGACAGCTTTTAATTTGACTTCACCAGTTTCATGGAAATACTCCAATAATACACCTCTTCTTTCCATGCCCTTTAAACTTTCTTGCTGCAATTTCCTGGACATGGCCATCAAAACTTTGCTTTTTGTGGATATTCGTGAAGGATCAAGGAGAATCATTTGTCGAAATTTGGAAGGAAGTTGCTGCAAAACATCTGATTTTAATCTTCGAATCATGACCGTCTCTTCAAGCAAAATTTGTAATTCTCCCATATTGGAAGAACCATTAAAATCCCAGCCCCATGGAGTCTGTTTTCCATTACAGTAACGCATACCATATTCCATATACGAGAAAAATTCTCGGGGCCGTAAAGCAGAAAGTTGTGTGTACAATTCAATAGGTCGAGATAAAGCTGGGGTACCACTCAACATAATAATTCTTTTAACATTCTTAATAACTTCTTGGGCAGATTTAGTACGAGCAGATTTTGGGTTTTTAAGAAAATGGCTCTCATCGAAGATGACCGATTTAAATTTTCGCTTTACAATAACATCTTTCATTTTAGTCAGTAAGTCATAACTCATCAATATAACTTTGTTATTAGGAATATGATCTTTGCCAGAATTAATTACACTTATTTCAGCTTTATCTAATGAAGGCAACCATGTGTGAAATGATTGTTCCCAAGAATATCTCACAGAAGATGGGGTTACAACTAATAATGGCCAATCATTAGAATAATAATTAGCAATTGCAATAGCTTGTATAGTTTTCCCTAAACCCATATCATCTGCAATTAAGACTCTTCCTTCATTTTGGATTCCAAATTTAACTCCATCCTTTTGAAAAGGCAATAAAGAGTGCAACATAACAGGATCCAATGTAGATAAATCATAATCTTTAATAGTTCTAGTTTCTGGAGCTTGGGAAAATATCTTCAGTATTAATCGAGGTAAAGGAACAATTAAAACGTTTGGCTGTAAAGGTTTCAGAAGAGCCATCAATTTTTCATGATCTTCAATAAGAAAATTCCAATTTTTAGTCTGCATATCATATAGTCTGTTTGGGATTGCTTTAAAAATATCTATCACTTCTTTGTTATAGCCCATATCTACATAAAATCGTTTACGATTTAGTAACACACAATTGCCTTTTACATAATCATGAGAATGAAAAATTTTGGCAACTTGTTTTTCGTTTTTAGAATTATTTGCAACAGGAATTAAATTGGATGTTTTGTTTTGATTAAGTGCATTATTAGGATATTTATTTGGAAAAACAGGGCTAACAGACTTTGGTAGGGAGCAGGAATTATTTGAAATAATTATTTGTCCGTTTCCATTAGTATTGTTTGCAGTAGAAGCTATTGACAGACTATTACAAGGATTTCTATTAACAGCACCAGAAAGTGCTGCTCTTCTTTCTAAAGCTTTACGACGATTTTCTTCAATTCTCTTTCGCTGTTCTTCAGTGAGTGTGCTCATTTTAAAGTGACATATAATGCAGCCTTCCTGTAAATAAAAGAATAAAAAAATTAACACCCATTTTAATTCTATGGTTTCTACTATATATAAATGTTTCAATGCTCCAGATATAAAATTTTTCAGATAATTATCTATTTAAAAAGAATAATTAAAATCTGAATCAAAATTATTTTTAAAAAAATATAAAAATGTATTCTTTCTGATAAAGAAATTTTTTTCTTCTATAACTTATTTAAAAAAACAAGAATATTACAGAAATTATTCACAAAACATAAATTTGCAAAGTAAGATACACTATAAATATTGAATTTTTCAAACAGTCTGAAATGCCATAAATTTGTAGGTATTTTGTGTGAGGCACACTCTCCTTAAACTGACACAATACAGATGTGGCATATATTTCTGAGGAGGCTTTTGGGCAATAAAAGAAATAAAGTCAAATAGTGCTCATATTAGACAAAAAATTGT
This sequence comes from Argiope aurantia, assembly GCA_026543865.1. Classification (NCBI taxonomy): domain Eukaryota; kingdom Metazoa; phylum Arthropoda; class Arachnida; order Araneae; family Araneidae; genus Argiope; species Argiope aurantia. The sequence goes on from JAPMOR010117042.1 coordinate 195,987, forward strand.
TCACAGCAATGTGTTTATTCCTTTAGCTTTATCCATTCAATTATTGTTTATTTTGAATCTTTAGAAATGATGCAATGTGTTTAAATGAAAGCATTCCATTAAAAAGTATCTCATTTTTTTAGTGATAAATGCATTGACTATATTCATAATACCATATATGTTGATTCACTTTAATTATAGCACACCTTTAGATAAAATATATATGCTGAATAGGGAAATACACTCTGGAATAAATTTTTTAATTAATTAAAATTGAGCAAACCTTTGGGGTTTCTCAACAATAACTACCTAAAACATTTTTGCATATAAAATAATTTTTAGACCATTTTAAAATTCATTAATTTAAAATGCTGTGTAATATTTTTTTTCTTTACATATTTTTCAATATCACTTTCCTTGTTGCAATAAAATCATCATCAAATAAAATAAAATTCATCAAACATTGAATCTTGCTTCCTTTGATGAAAGCTAAGAAGGAAATATTCTGTTTATTATTTATCCTGTTTACATCAAGAATAAAGTAATACTATAGTCTATGAAAGATAATGTGCAATTAGAAGATATATTAACTGGATAGTTGTATTTTTAATGGATAATGATGATATAGAATCTAACTATATTAGGAAACTTCATGTACACAATAAAAAGAACTGATGAAAGGCTATTAATGGTTCAGTAGCTATCACAATCTAGTGCTTAAACATACATTTTTGATGTTATCATGAATATCAAATTATGTATCAGAGATGCAACTGAAATGAAATGAAAACAATATTTCTGGCTAACCAGTATATTGCTAAAGCCAATACTCAAAGATTAAAAAAAAAAAAAAAAAAAAGTCTAAAATAAGATAACATTCTTTTGTATAATATTTTTTCAATAGTGGCTAGGAAAGTTCTCTACATTAACATCATCCTAATAAAAACATTTAAGCAATAGTGTAGCTTGCACATTTCAACATGAAATAGATAAGTATAAATAAATACTGTGTTCTATTGCATATTTTTGAATTAGAACTGAATTTTTTCAAAATTTTTTTACAGCGACATGAACTTGACTGTGATATCATAACAAATGTTGCATCTAATAGCCAATACATGAATTGCTAGTTTAACCCTATAAGAGGACAAACTATCTTTTTTCCTTTTATAGGCTAAGTTCAAAAACAAATGTTTTATATTTATTTACAAATGTTTTTAAATTTCTGCACGCAAAATATTTTTCATGTTTTAAATTTCTGATTGGGCATTAAAAATTTATTCCTCAGAATGAAATTTAGTTAATTAAAATAATTAACTGTTTAAGAATCAAATAAATTAATAAAGAAGCTAAAAGAAATTAAATGCTATAATTTGATTTTTACAATTATTATTTAAAGATCAATTATATAGTGTTTGAATAATTACATTCCAGATAATTTTCATGTCCTTTGTAAATAAATACGAAGGAACTACCTTTTATTATTTGTAAACAATAGTTATTGTTTGTTTATTTTGTTTGCAGAATCTCTTAGTAAAAATTAACATTTTCCTTTTACTCATATCATGTGCAAGCAACGTTGTTGAATTTGACTGCTTGTAGCACTCCGGAATACCAATATATGAAGGAATTATACAATTCAGTATTCAGAACAAAGAATGATAGGTGCTGAAACTCTTTATAGAAGTCCTAATTTAAACTAAATTTAAAACTGTACTTGATTTGTTTAGCATAATTCCTCTGATACAAAGAATGAATAAAATGAAAAAAAATTATTAACTTAATATTTAAATTTTATTTTATGTTCAAATGGAGATTGCAAAAATACATTCTTTTCTTGAAACTATTTAATTAAATACTATATCACTATTTATTAAAGATTCCTAATTCCAAATAAGTGGAACACAATGTATAAACTGAATTTATTCAAAGATTAAAAACTGAAGAAATTAAATACTTATATAAGTAAACACGAAAGCTACATTTTGAATATTTATTTAATCAAATTCTTTTAAAAGAATGATTGTTTTGTTTTTTTTTTTCTGAAAATGACAACAGATATATTTTGTGAATATTAAGTTTTGTTATTATCATATTTTCATAATTTATAAAATCTTATTAAAAGATTACAGTGATAATAATCTCTATGCATAAAATATTTTTGAAATTATACATTAAAATGAAGCATGATTTTTATGAATTTTTTTCCCGTCTGAGCTTAATAATAAAATATAATATTTTCCTTCTCAACCTAATAGAAGTATTCTTTAAGAAAAAAAATAATGATTCCTGAACAAAAAAATTGTATTCATGAAAGTTCTTATTTTTAATTGATCAGTATTCCAATTTTTATCATACAGAAAGATCAGCCAGGAGTTTTAACATACATTTTTCAAACACAAGCTAAATATTTTAGTATAACAAAATTAAAAACTTCTTTGTCCTTCCTGCCTATTAAAAAATTAACTTTTTTTTATTATGCTGCAAATTACAAATAAATATATCAGTTAAAAAGATAAAAGCACAATAAAATTTGACATTTTTCATTTCTTCAATCAAATTACCTTTATTAAACATAATATATCAGAAACCCATTAGATTCTGAGAAGACAATATGTAAATATATGCATCTGTCATAAATATGCATGCCATAAGAAAAAATACAAAATTCTATTAATAATTAAATTTAAATTAAGTTTATGTTAATTAATTCACATTTGGGACTCTAAATATAGCTATATAACTAGTCAAGAAAGCAAGCAGCATTTTTTTATATTTCATAAAATATGCAGCAATAAAAGTCAATTTAATACATTGATAAAAAAAATTTATGTATATATATTTATATATATTTTATTTCTAAGAAAAATTTGTTTTTAAAAAACTTACATTTGTAAAATGATTCAAGAAACTTCATTTTCTTCAGTAAATAATAAGCAACACAATTCAATATTAAAAATTAAATCCTGTAAAAGGCTCATTTTAAATAAGATACGAAATTTATTTTCTAAGCAAATTAGTGAATTTCAGAATGAAAGTTGCATTAAAATTAATTAAAACCAACAATAAGTTACATTTTACTAATACAATGTACTGGATTATCTAAGATTTTTTTGAATTAACCTCTACATATTACATTACCCAATAGTAAAAATTGTTTTGTAATTCTTAGTCAGGAAGAAAATAATTCTTATCTTCTCAGAGTGCAATAAAACTGCAGTCAGCACTTAACTATCCAAGTATAATAGGTAGGTTACACTGGAAATTACAATGTTCATATCCTTTAAAATGGAATCTGATATCAGATTCGAAGCTGAAAAATATTCTTGCCAAACTAATTGATATAATGAAAAAGAAAAGATTCCTATAGTCTAATGAATATTTTCAATTAGGAAAGTTTGGCCTATAGAATGAGGTACCAATTTTTTTAAAAGAAAGAAAAGTAATGAAAGCAGCTAATAACTATATTGAAGTTAATTATATTTCTTCATGTATTGATAAAACTATTTATAGTTTACCTTACTTCATTTTTAAAATCGGCAATAAATTTTTAAAAAATATGACATGTTACAACAGCTCATGCACGAAGTTTCGGTCAATTGATAATAACAATTTTATAGCTTACATTTAGTATAGGTAGTTTTTCCAAAGCTATCAGTGCAATGCTTTATATTTATATTTTTCATGCAAAGGTAGAAAAAAGTAGTTAGCAACATTTACTAAGATAACGGTTTAAAAGTACCCTAAATTCTTGCTACAACGTAAACAAAACTGACCGCGAAAAATATAAACATTCGAACCGTGAGCCAAATACAGGAAGTTAAATACCAGCTGATTTCGGCATAGTATTTGAGTTTCACTGTCGCTTAGAAGAAGCGCAAACAGTGCGATTCTCGGACAACCTAATTATTTTCAATCAATGCTCTCGAAATTGTATAAACTAGGATTTAAAATAAAGTATAAACATCAACTTATGATTGAATTCGGTTCATGTTAAATTCCTCAGGTTCTCCCTCAAGAAAGATCCGAAGTCAAAAGCAATATGCAAACTGTAGTTCAACAGCAGTAATGAGAAAATGAAGTAATCTAATTTTCAGTGGTTCTTACAGTTATATTAATTATTATTATTTCGAGGGAAAATTCAAATTTGAAATATAAAAAAGGATATAAACAGCTCGTAGATAAAATAAGCTATAGGATTATCTTAATAGAAATACTAACCGCTTTCGGTTTTTGCTTTAGTTATATTAACGTCCCGTTTTAAAACACTATTAGGGCTATTTTGGAACGGACCTCGTAATTTTGGTCCACGATCAGATGACGAGGACGACACCTGAGTTGGCTCCCCTTCTCCAAACTTCCGCACCACAACGACGGGAGGATGTTTGGCCCCGACAGATTTAACATGCAACAGACCCGCTTATACGACGGTTCTTCGGTGGAATTTGAACTCGAATCTGAAACCCTCTGGTTCCGAAGACGAGACCTTATTACCAGGTCACTGCGGATAAGGTCCGTTTTCGGAGATCAACTATTCACAAATAATTTATATATTTAAAATCAAAGAATCACCCCTCCCCCTCGATTCATAATCATAGTACCAAATTTAATTTCATATGAAAGTTACTTACACTCAATTGTCATCAATTGTTACAGTCATCATTGATCCTCTGCTCTCCATTACACATTTCTGAAAGAAAAAAATAATTGAGGGGAGAAGTCTTGGCAAAGTTTATTAATTACAACAAATAAAATATCTAATGTATTGATTTAGACACTTTTTATTTTATATGAAAGCTCAAGATCTTTAGAAACGGCTTCAAAGATCATCCACCCACCTCCATTTTTGATCTGGCAAATAAAATTTATACAAAGCTTCCAATGGGGTCAATTCATGTGACGTAAAAGTCACATGTCATGTACTTCTTGCGCATGGCATTTAAGTTTCATCCGCACCGCTTTCGTCGTTCAGCCTGCCATTAACGTTCTCCGCCAAGTATGAAGCGGATTTTTTGTTTACATTTCAAGTTATAATTTTTGAGTCATTTTCTTTCCTCTTATTATGTGTTAACAGAGTAAATACTTTTGTGTTGATGGATGAATGCTTTAATGCGAAACACAAGAGTGACTGTCATGATAAAATGTTTTCTTATTTTCCTTTCAACAATCCTGACTTGGGTTGATAGCTTTGGTATAGATTTTTTCAAGCCTTCGAAGGCGGTGATATGCTCCGATCATTTTGAAGAATTCATTCACTGTGTGCCTATTTATTAAATATAGCTGTTCCAGTAATTTGTTAGAAAACTCTTCGAAGAAAAAAAAAATCGGTAAGTGATTTGCCGTCAAAACAATCAAACAAAATCGTGAGTGCATTTCTAATTTACTTTATTCACATTTGATGAAATTTCTCATAATTTTGAATATGCTTAGAAGGTTTTAAAATGTTTACATGAATATTACATGTATATTACATGAATATTGCATTTTTTTACAAAATTTTATCTAAATTTAATTAATGTAAGTAAAGAAACTCCTGTTGCAAAAATAACAACTGGTATAATGCTAAAAGATGAAAGTGAATATTACTAGTTTTCTAATTACATTTGTAGATTTGTGATGGATTCAAAGTGAATTTATATCAAGCAACTTTTCTATTGTTAAAAATGAAATGTCAATAGTTTATTGTATTTAAACTGAAATTGACTGTTATCATAATATCCTGTTATAACACTGTGCAGCTCAACGATTTCTGTTTTAATAAATATAGGTCTTTTCATTGAAAATCAATTTTCATATCAGCATTTATTGTATAATTTTTATTCCCAACTTCATTGCTACATGCATGTTTCACTTTTTTTCCCTTATTTCTTTAACCCATAAAGTTTGAATTATAAAATTCTGTGAAAGCATAAAAGTGTTTCTTTCAACTCCTCTTTATATCCTATTTAACTCCTCTCTCTCTTTCTGTATATATATATATATCATGACCTTATTCTTGTTTATTAAATTTACTGTATAGTATGTTTTTGTTTTATTTTATGATATTCATTCAATGTAATTTTTATTAATGTAACTTTAGCCTTTAAAAAAAATTTAATAAATGCTCTGTTTTAAAAGTATATTGTTCAACATTATGTTTTTATTAGTGATAAAAAAAAACCCTGTTCTTTAGCATCTAGGATGTTTGTTGAATAAAATTGATTTCATCGTTTACATTGACATTCTTGTCATACTGTGTTTATATTATTTCTAAGTGTCAAAAAAAATGTTGATAAATAGTAATAGTAGTACATTGAAACATACACTTGATAATATTTTTTCAAATAATTATCACATATTTTATATATATATCTCTCTCTCTCTATATATATATATTTGTAATGTGTAAATAAAAATTATGAAAGCATGATTTTGTTTGTTTTCCTTTAATGATTTCTACAAATTAAAAGGAAATTATTTAATCATAAGTTGAATAGATTTAAAAAAATGTATCCATACCTTTTAAATTTCATAATTTAAAATTATAAACATAATTTATTCAATATATACTAATTTGAGTTTCATGTTCTTTCCTTTGAGCAAACTGGAAACATCAAAGTCTCAATATTTATAAAAGTAATTACATAAGAAAAATAGTATGATAATTTTATTAGTAAGCTTTAAAATATTAACTTATCTAAGACTAATAATTATTTTTAAAAAGAACTCACTATTCATAAGATTCAACATTCAATAATATTTAAATAATATGTAAAAAAGAACATATGTAATTTTTCAAAAACACTGCCATAGTCATTTCTCAAAATGTATCCTTCGGATAAAAAAAGGGGGTGGGAAAGGATATGGGAAAGGAAAGAATAAAGCGACACCAAACGAATTAAAAAGGGGTGTTAATTAATTATGCAAAAACAATAATTCCGTTGAAAATACTAATTAAAATTTTAATATAAGAAATAAAATTATATAACTAAGAATATTCGGAGAAAATAATTCAAAATAATATCTTTAAAAAAAATCGGAAGTTTTTAATAATTGATCTGCTAGCGAAATATTTACTAAACAATGGTTTCGTCAATGCTATCGGCAGACATCACGACATGCGCAGAACGGTTGAAAATTGAACAGAAGCGGTTTGTTTGGTACCTGATACGTGACCATGAATTGACCCCATTGCAACAACTGGATAGAATTTTTCAATTTTCATCCTATTACTTGCTTCATATTTTGCATACATAACTACCCAATCAGAATGCTTTATCATTATAATGTAATTATAATTTTGAAAGGCATTTTCTTTTGTTTAATAAGATAGATTTCATCAAAATTGGTCATCAGGACCATTTTAATTTTAATAATATGATAGAATGTGGTTAGTATTAATTGGATTAAATCAGTCATGTCAATTAAATTAGATGAATTAATCCCTGTATTACAGAAATAAAATTAACTGACTGTTTAAAGTGAAGAAATTGGGTGCAATTATTGATCTAGAAGAAGAGGACTGTCTAAATAAAAGGGAAAGGGGAAGGCGATCATTCACAATGTAAGTTATAATTATTCATATGAAGCACAAATTTTCGAAATACAGTTGCTGTAAAAACAGTAGCTCCGGTTTTCCCTCGGTGAGAATATCCCAGGTAGCATAGCTTGTTTCATAGTATTGAACAATATTGTGTGATATTATATGATATGAATCGATATTATACAATATTGCGAATATTGATCAATGTCATATAATATACAATATCTGTATGCTACTAGAGATGCTGTGAAATAGCGTTTTTTCGATTTCTCTCGCAAATGGAGAGCGATGAGGAGAAAGCACCCATTGATGATGTACCTGGGAGAGGCAGGATTGGGGAATTCAATGATAAATTTGCCTCATAAAGAATATATAGCGAAGTAGAATTTTTGAAATTCTTTTCAAAAAAACGGAGAGCAGTAGGGGAGTTGGCAATTGTGAATCCTAATCTTTTATATAAAATAAAAATTGGTGAAGTCAGGTCAGTATTTGGGGCTGAATGACTGGTTCTTGGTTTTCCATATTTTTTTAACTATACACATAATGAAAAATTGCTTTCAAAAATATGAAAAATTATGTAAATAGCTATGTTGCCACTCACCATTAAGTTTTGTATTTCCTGTTTCTTTAATTCTACTGTTAACTTATTCCAACTTGGAATCTGGCAACTTCTTTTTAGTTTAGTTTACGGAAAATTGGAATAAAAATGGCTCTTTTGATGTGATTACGTTAACTTACGCTTTTTAATAGTATATATATAAGTTTTCATCAATATTATGTACACATTCTATGCAGAATAACTTTCTCTACTGTAAATAGTCTCAATATCTCTGTGTCGTGCTGTGAAAATAAATATATTTAAAACGAAAGGAGGATTTTGAATTGAGTCATAACAAAATTGACTTCCGCGACAGGACCAATAGTACTCTGCATTACGTTGTGAGATAGAAGTAAATTTATACACGAATTGGATATTACTTCCGATTACTGAACTGGAAGGTAATTAATTCATGGATAGTTTTCTCACTTATTCTGAGTTGTTTTATTTCAAAGTGGTTCATATTTTATTTCATTGTTTATTAAGTGAAGTGTAAGTGAACTATTTTCAAATTGAAGATATTTGTGTCGAGTATATATGTTCAGATTCATTCACATTTAAAATAAGTAAAATGACTCAAAAGGCAGAACAAGCAGAGTCTAAATTAAAGGTTGCACAAGCATGAGTCTAAATTAAAGGTTGAACATAAATTAAGAAATGAAAGAACGAATTTAAGACGTCTTTTTACTGTATCGGCAAACACGTTCGATGATATTCATCATAAGATTGATAAAGTAAAGGACATTCACGTTCAATATAACTAAGTTGTAGAGAAAGCTGAGCGTTTATTTAAAGTTGATGATGAAATTAAAGAATGTATTATTTTTACTGATGAAGAATATGATACGACGGAATCATACAGAGACAGATTTACCGAAATAAGAGTTGTTTATGAAAAACAATATACACAAGATGAAAGTAGCTCTGTAGTTTCCAGTAAATACTCACATGACAATTTAAAATTGCCAAAATTACGCATGAAAGAGTATGATCTAATACCTAGAACCTGGGTTGCGTTTTGGGGACAATTTTGACGTATTGATGAATATGAGAATATAGGAGAAGAAAATAAGTTTCAATATTTATTATCTTCGTTAAAACAAAGGCTCGTGATATTGTGGAAAGTTACCCACCGTCTAAGAACAATTATGCGAAAGTTATAGAGCATTTGAAGTCCCGATTTGGGAGGAAGGATTAACTGATTGAAGTTTACATTCGAGATTTATTAGCATTAGTCAACAGTAAATCGAATGTCAAGTTAAATTATTTGTACGATAAACTTGGTTCATATTTACGTGCATTAGAGACATTAGGTGTGACAACGTCTAATTATGCAGAAATGTTGTATCCAGTTGTTGAATCGTGTCTCCCAACATAAATCTTTAAAGCATGTGATAGATATAGGCTGAATAGGGAAGACAAAGAAGATGATCCTGTTGTTTCGATGGATAAAGTCCTAGAAAATCTTACGACTTTTTTACGTCATGTAGTAGAAGGCAAAGAACATCGTTTTCTAGCAGAAACTTCATTTGGCGATGGTATGAAACGGAAATAATCTCATAAACTACCACTAAGAGATGAACCCAATGCTGCTACTCTAATTGCGAATACATCCGTTGGAAGAAATCAGTGTATTTTTTGTGAGCGTGCTCATGCAAGTCAAGACTACCATAAAATCTCCAACTTGTCTTATGAGGAGAGACAGGGACAAGTTACGCGCAAGAGATGCTGCCTCGTTTGCCTTAAGCCTGGTCATATGGCAAAAAGGTGCCATAGTTCCGTTAAATGTTTGATTTGTAGACAAAGGCATTAGGCTTTACTATGTCCAGATTTAAGAAAGGATAAAATTTCCTTGAAGAGTAGAGAAGTTGATGAGGAGCAACATTCCACGGAAACTTTGTTAACGAATCTTCCCTCAGAATGTAAAATTTATCTAAAAACTATCACTATCAGACTACGACATAAAAACAAAGAAATCTGTGTTCGCGCATTGATGGATGATGGATCCCATCGTTCTTATATTGAAAAGAGTTTAGTTGCAGAGTTGAATCTTTCTCCTTCCGGAACGGAAGAGCTTTCTCAAGGATTGTTTGGAGGCGGAATTTCTCCTTCTATGGAGTATGGGAGATTCACAATAACGGTTGAAAGCTTGGATCGTAAATATTCGACTTCAATGTCTCTTCTTGATCAACCGAAAATTTGCTCAACTTTACCAAGGATAAGTGATAGAAATTTAATTGCTGAACTTACTTCTCGAGGGATTAAACTGACTGATGTTGGACAAGATACACCACCCATAAAAGTTCTTCTGGGAGCAGATGTGCTTGGAAGAATATTGATCGGAAGAATAGAGATATTTATGTCCGGAATATCAGCCATAGAGACTTTATTGGGTTGGACCATTTTAGGATTAGGGAAGAAAAAACAATCTGTTAACATGGTTACACTAGCTCTGCAAAATATCGAGCTTCCAAAGATTTGGAATTTAGAAGTTTTGGGAATTAAAGATACCATTGAAAGGAAAAATAAGTCAGTTCTGGCAGAAGAAACTCTGCTCCATTTCAAGGAAACTGTAAAATTAAAAGATCTACAATATGAAGTAGTATTACCTTGGTTGTCTGGTCACCTACCAGTGTACAATATGCATGATGTGGCTAAATCTAGACTACATTCGGTTACAAAACGTCTAGTGAAAGAAGATATCTATAAAGTTACGATGATGTTTTGAGACAATGGCAAAGGGAAGGTATAATAGAAGTTATCGCAGAGAATGAAATTTCAAACCCAGGTCATTATCTTCCTCATAGACCCATCATCAAACCAGCAAGCCTCATTACTAAAGTTCATCCAGTTTTGACGCATCCTTCAAACAACCAGGATATGCTTCTCTAAATGAATGTTTAAGTGTTGAATCTAGCCTTTCAGAACAGATTACTCCTCTTCTCTTAAGATTTCGCATTAATAACTTCGGAGTGATTGCTGACATTAAGCAAGCTTTTTTACAATTAAGTGTCAGACCAGAGGATCGTGATTTTTTGAGATTCTTGTGGTGGGATTCCAAAGGTAGTTTGAAATTGGAATTTTTCAGACATTGTAGAGTTGTATGCGGAGTTGCATCAAGCCCTTTTCTTTTGAATGCTAGCATTCGCCATCACTTGGATTCAACTGAATTCTAAAATGAGTCTCTTCAACCGACAGTCCAGAAACTTAAACGAGGATTTTATGTGGACAATTTAACAGTCAGTGTTGAAAAAAAAGAAGAATTATTACGGTTCAAGGAACAAACCATGCAAATAATGAATGCAGCGTCCTTTGAATTACGGAGTTGGGCTTACACAGGAATTAAACATCTAGAAAGTCAAAATGTGTTCGGACTTAAATGGGATACCGAGACCGATGAGCTCTGCTGTGTTCATACTGAAGCTGATATGGGAATAAGTGATATTATTTCTAAGAGGAAATTACTTTCAATTGCAAATAGTATATATGATCCTATTGGTTTCACCTCACCTGTGACTTTATTACAAAAATTATTGTTGCATGAAGCCTGGCGTAATAAATTGGACTGGGACGTGGAGTTAACACCTGATATGCAAAAACGGTATCAACGATGGACTAAACATTTAGATCTTATTGAAAGATGTAGAATTCCTCTCAAGCTATTTTCTGGAAGTTTCGAAAAGGCTACCTTGCACATATTTACGGATGCTTCTGCTCATGGGTATGCATGTTGTGCTTTCTTAAGGTGTGAAGAAGAGGGAGAAGTGAAAATCTCATTGGTTTCCTCAAAAGCTAGAGTAGCACCTGTACCGAGACCTACAATTCCCCGATTGGAACTATTAGGAACAGACATTGGAGTTAGAATTGCTTCAACAATTAAAGAAGCGCTTGACTTATCTTTGGAGACATATTTTTGGACGGATTCTATGGTAGTTCTAGGATGGATAACTAACTCAGAACCATGGAATACATTTTGTGGGTAACAGAGTAAAAGAAATAAGAGAACTCACAAATGTTGAAGATTGGAGATTTGTTCCTGGAGATGTCAATCCTGCAGATATACTTTAAAGACCATGCGATTGGTTTTAACTGTTACGATGCCAGTGGTGGGAGGGTCCAAAATGGCTCTACGAACCTTCGGAGTTTTGGCCCTATGCTGAAATAACTTTACCAGAAGAGGCATTAGTAGAAAGACGAAAGTCTGTTGCTGTAAATCTTAATATCAATACCAAAGAATGTCTTGGAAGTAGAGTTTTATACTTTTCCAGTTATCCAAGAATTATCCCAGTGACAGCTTGGATATTGAGATTTTGTCGGAACATAAGAGTGAATTCAGACAAGCTGATAAAAGAGCTGTCATACGAAGAAATTCAAAGAGCCGAAGAAGCGTTGATCCAATTAATACAATCAGAATGGCCGTCTGATATTCGGGAAAAATACACACAGACAATTCAGTTCTATGAAGAGAATAAGATTTTGAAAGTTCGTTCGAGACTTATACTTGGAGAAGATCCAGAAGATTTTGTACGACCTACGAAGAGAATAAGATTTTGAAAGTTCGTTCGAGACTTATACTTGGAGAAGACCCAGATGATTTTGTACGACCTACAGTTTTACCAGATCATCCAATTGTCAGGAGATTTATTGATTATATTCATCAGAAGCTTCATCATGCTGGTGTGCAAACTACTCTGTCTCATTTACGCGAAAGGCTTTGGATTCCTCGAGGCCGTAGGGTAGTCAGAGAAGTTTTGAAAAGATGCGTTACATGCAAGAGATATACATCAAAGCCTGTGCTACCAGACAGTCCAGCTTCTCTTCCTGCCGACAGAATAAATCGCGTTGCTGCGTTTCATGTGACTGGTGCTGATCTAGCAGGTCCCTTATTCTTGACAGGAGGTCAAAAGGCTTGGATTGTGATATTTACGTGCGCAGTTTATCGCGGTATTCACTTGGAATTAGTAACCCCTCTGTCAGTTGAAGCTTTCATCCAAGCTTTAAGAAGATTTTTTGCTCGAAGAGGACGTTGATCAGTGATATGCATTGATAACGGCACAAATTTTTTTGGAACATCAAGAGCGTTCAACTCACTCACTTGGCAAGAAATAACGGCTGAATGTACCATAGAGAAGATCAAATGGCACTTCAATCCTCCTGTTGCACCATGGTATGGAGGTTGGTGGGAGAGAATGATACGTACCATCAAACAACTTTTAAGGAATGTTCTTGGTCGTGCTTCTGTATCTTACGAAGAAATGCTGATTTTGCTATGTGAGTGTGAGAGCATAATTAATGGATGTCCACTTACTTACATATATGATGATCCTAATGAATTGAAGGCTATCAAACCATCAGACTTCATCCAAGACATTAAAGGCACTGAAGTTTTGGACTTGAGCATTGTAGACGGTAAGCATTTACGTAAGCGTATACGTTATCTTCAAAATCTGTGCTATCAATTACTTCAACGGTTCCAAAAAGAATATTTATCAGAGCTTATTCGGAATCCACAGTTAGCTTCCAAGCGATGTGATTTATCAGTAGGAGATATTGTTCTCGTGGGCTCGGACAATGTTAAACGGTTAAACTGGCCTTTGGGACGCGACATCGAAATGTTTCAAGGAAAGGACAACATCGAACGAGTCGTCAAATTGCGCGTGTCTAATGGAGAAATTATCCAACCTATTCAGAGAATTTATCTCTTAGAATTGATCTGTTCTGAGATTTTCGAGGATGTACCTGCAATAGTTGAAAGTGCTCCCGATAATTCTTATAGTTCTAAACAGTGTTCTACTTCAAATGACCAATCTTTTCAATCTGAAGATCTTTCTAAAGAACAAGAAGAAACTCTGAAGAAAACACGACTTGGTTGTCAAATTGTCCCTCCGAAAAGATTGGACTTATAGACTGAACTTCAACTTGAATTTCAGTACATTTTATATAATCTGTTTAGTATTTTAGTTTATTCATTAACAATTATCTATATCTATACTTATAATAAAGCTCAATGTGTGAGTGTGTGTGTGTGTTGGCGCTCTACAGACCAGACAATTCAACCTACAGCTACCAAATTTGGCACGTGTATACCTTGGAGGCCGGGAATGTGCACCTGGGGGTTATTTTTTCGAATTTTTAACTAGAATTTTATTTATTTAAAAATTAAGCGAAATTTTGACATGTTTCTGCTATAACTGCCGAAATTATTACCGCACAAAAAAGATTTTTACATGAAGTTAAAGATAAAAAATTTATCTTTTAAATGATACTACTGTTTTAATCTTAAAATTAAATTTCTATTTTTAATGAATTTTTAAATAAATATTTTAACTATGTTTTTCAATAATTTTTTTTCGCCAAAAATAAAAATGAGGATTAAGCACGTTTCGCATTCATGAGAAAAAAATAGCTTTTTTCAAAGTGTTGCCATCACATTGAATAAAGCTCTAACTGAAAATAAATTAAATCTTTTTGGAAATGAAATCTGCAAAATTATAATTTTCGGCAAGTGTCTGTAAGAAATGAAACAAATATGAAATATTATTTTTTCTAAAAATATAAATTCAAGAAATATTATTTTATGATCTTTTACACTCTCTATACAGGGTGTTTATTCAGTCCTGGATCCATTTTGATATTTAATGACTCATAAAATAATGAAGATGTAAACAAACTTATGGCATTTATTGATGGAATAACTCATATATTTTCCTTTTCAGGTTTGAATATTTTTACTTTTGTAAATATCGTCTGCGCGTGTTTTTAATTTCAGATAATTTCATTTTCCAGTCTAAATATCTGTACTTTTCTAAATATCGTCTGCTTATTAATTGCATTTTTCTCTCTTTTGTTTTTGGCAACTATTGAAATGTTATGTTTACTTTTGATGTGTTTGTTCTATGTAGTACTTTTGTACGTGATGTTTTATTCGATCGGATATTAAGGAGAACGCATACAGCACAAGAGAAAGCACAGATTTTATGGTGGTCATAGAGTTAATTTCCAATCAACTAAATCACTGACTTTTAAGAGTTAATTTCTAATCACTTAAACTGACTGATTTATGAAGATTTGAATATCACTATTCAATAAAAAAAGGATAATTTTAGATTTTTCATCGATCGTTTCAAAGAAAATACGCCAATCAGCGCGCAGGTTTCTGAAGATTAATTGGCCTAAGATTATGAAAATGGTGAGTTTTTCTAAATTTTTAACATTTAAAACTTCATAAATAAGTCTTAGTTGATCGTGGAAAATAGAAACATTCATTCATTTATTTAAAATTTGGTGTGTCCAGAATATTTATCAGAATATGATACCTTACTGCATTAAATTTAGACTTCATAATTTTTGAAATATATTTATAAGCAGGAACAAAATATTATTATTGATTTCATTTCAATCCTTTCGAAAGCAAAACTAAAAACTGAATTTTATACTGAATCTCAGAAATTTTTGTTGAATTATTGTTTGAGATATTACATAAACTATGAAAAATATTTTGTAGTTAACATAAGACTTAAATACCGAGCGATTCTGTTTGCAATACTCATATTCAATAATAATAATAATTAATAAATAACAATAAAGATGATTAATAAAATAAAACGCTTGGTTTTATTAAAAAATATCTTAATATTAATTGCAATTTCGTCATTTACATTTTTAATTAAAGTTGAAGTTTTACCGGAAATGGCAACAAATTAGCAAAATATATATAGTAAATTGAACGAAACGATCTAAACAATATAAGTTTGGTATGACTATCAAAATTTGAAGATTAAAAATGTTTTGTTTGAGAATCCTTTAAGAGACCAGTTACTTAAAATATTTAATTGAAAATTTGTAGCTAGCGGTAATACCGGCGAACCGGCTGGTCGCCAAAGGCGGCTAGTTTATTAAGATTTCTGTAGTATTTACTTGTATTGCATCTAATTTATATTTTGTTTTGTATTACTTTAAGCAAGTTATGCCCGCAATACAAAAGGGGGGAGGATGTTGCCACTCACCATTAAGTTTTGTATTCCCCGTTTCTTTAATTCTACTCTTAGCTTATTCCAACTTGGAATCTGGCAACTTCTTTTTAGTTTAGTTTACGGAAAATTGGAATAAGAATGGTTCTTTCGATGTGATTACGTTAACTTACGCTTTTTAATAGTATATATATAAGTTTTCATCAATATTATGTATGTATTCTATGCAGAATAACTTTCTCTACTGTAAATAGAATCAATATCACTGTGTCGTGCTGTGAAAATAAATATATTTAAAACGAAAGGAGAATTTTACATTGAGTCATAATAGGCTATATTACAGATACTGTAGAATTGGTTTATTTCATGAAAATTAAATTCAAATATAATAAATAGTGAAAGAGTTCTCGATAAAACTCGGATAGGTGATGGTGATCATAACTTTCATTTTCAAGACTCTCATCATTTGCTCTAAACTTATAATTTTTTTGACAGTCGGGATTGTTCTAAAAGATTTCACATAAATATTTCTGGACTTTTTTCTTTTTTAATAGCATTATAAAGCAGATATTAAAGAGATGGATGAACACTGAAAGTAGAAATGCTCACAAGCTAGCTCATCATGTAAGCTTAATATCAGAAAGCAGAAAAGATCTTATCATTTTTCATTCCTCTAATAGGAATGAAACTAGTCTCTGGTTATTCCTTTTTCTTGATTCACATTCTTTTTTTTTGATTGAAAAACATATTATAGGGAGCAGGATGAAATTATTTAATGATCTTTATAAAGATGACGAAAAGTAACTAAAAAGAAAATAAAATAATGAGTAAAGGCATTTATCGCAAAATGTTTTCGGCATAATTAAAGTCGTTTTGCAGGAAATCCTCAATTAAAGGCGCAGTATTTTTTATCTTATTAGCACACGAAATAGAACAATATTTCTACAATGTTGTTCGATATTCAGAATGTTGTTTAATATTGCTATGAAATCTTGACAATATTAATTATTTCGTAATAATAGGGTACAGCGGCTCTAGAATAAAACCGAATTTAATTCAGATCAGGTTGCGCAGATTGAGATTTCTTACATATATATATATATATATTGTTACAAACCTGCAATCCTGCTTCTCAACATAGTTGGTTCCATCATCAGAAAGACAGTTTTACAGTCATCTGTATTAGACGGAGTCCGGGTGTCACGTCGGAGGTCCCAGAGCATGGCGACAAACTTGGCGACGAATTTGGCGACTTTGGCGCCAAAATAGATTATACCCGAATCATCGAGAATTTTCCCTATCCGTCCATTAGGAACCGAGATACGCCTCGAACGTTCCTGATTGGTTGAGAGGCTTCTAGCCCCGCCTCCTGAGACCTATAAAAGGAGGCAGCCGCAGCTGCCAGAGTAGTCGCCTTCAAGAAAATCACAAATAAACTAAACAAAGAAATTACCAAACTAAACAAAACAATTGAACAAAATAATTTCATTGATAAAATAATTAATGCAAATACAGAAGACAGCACTATATGGGAGCTAGTGAAACCCTTTAAAAAGAAATTCACAAACATTCCTCCACTAACAAACACCCACACACTTGCTCTCACTGATGAAGACGAAGCTGAATGCATAGACACTAGTTTAGAAAAACAATTTCAAAATAATGACACGATAAACATAGACACTGACAACATGGTTAATAAACCAGTAGCCCAATTTAAATTCCATAAAAATACACTCAAAGAAATCGGAACACCTCCCACCCCCAGTGAAATTAAATTAGCAATTAAAAAACTTAAAACTAATAAATCCCCAGGACATGATGGAATTAATAATAAATTGCTCAAAAATCTCCCTGACAATATCATATTCGAAATTACAATACTAATTTATAAAATTCTAATTATTGGATATTTTCCCAAAAGATGGAAGACTGCAACTGTCGTGCCGATACACAAACCCGGTAAAGACCCAACCAACCCCACAAATTACAGACCCATCTCCCTACTACCAACTATTAGCAAAATAACTGAACATATAATACTTAAAAGGCTAAACACTTTCCTTGAAGAAAATAAAATTCTCATACCAGAACAATTTGGCTTCAGGAAAAATCTTTCTACAACACATCAACTATACCGTGTTACCGAATTCATCGAAGAAGCTTTTCATAACAAAGAAAAATCAGCAGCAGTCTTTTTAGACATCCAAAAAGCATTCGATAGGGTTTGGCAACACGGGTTAATCTATAAATCAATTAAATATAATACCCCCAACTACCTCATTCAAATAATTCATTCCTATCTTTTAAACCGTAAATTTAAAGTCAAAGTCAAAAATGCAATTTTCTCAGAAAAAATTATACAAGCTGGTGTAGCCCAAGGCTCTAAAATTGGCCCAGTTCTGTTTTCCATCTTCATTAACGACATCCCTAAACAGTTCAATACAATGTTATGCATCTTCGCGGACGGCACAGCAGTTCTTGCAAAAAATAAAAATCCAAATTACATACAACTAGCACTAAACAAACACCTCAAAAAACTTGAAGACTGGTTTGAAAAATGGAAAATTACAATTAATGTCACGAAAACAGAAGCAATTATATTTCATAAATCACCTGCAAATAAATCTTACCCCAGCTAAAAATTAACGACAAAGTCATCCCGTAGTCTCAGGAATGCAAATATCTTGGAGTAATTATAGACAGGAAATTAACTTGGAAACCCCACTTCATCTACATCAAAAATAAATTCCGTGAACTAGCGCGAGAATTCTACCCCCTAATATCACGGAATTCAAAAATGAATAGGGAAAATAAATTACTTATTTACACAGCATATTTGCTTCCAGTACTCACTTATGCCTACCCAGTGTGGGGGTATGCTACCAAAAGTAACTTCAAACTACTTGATCAACAACAAAATCAAATAATAAAAAATATTTGTAAAGCACCCAAATTCTTCTCCAACTCAGAAATTTATAAAGCAATTGAATATCCACCACTCAAAAAATTCGTTCAAAAAATAGCCACTAACTTTTATAAAAACCTTGTAAATATAGATAACGAAGCAATTGAACTAATCTCTAAATATGATCCCAATCCACTAATAAAAAGACCCAAAGACGTGCTCCTTTAAACCCATAACCCTTTCACCAACAAGCCTACCCTTTAACTACACCTGTCCAAATCAACGCCCATGGCGCCATCTAGTGATATAAAAGTGAACATGTAATTCACCCTGTACTGCATTAACATCGCAAAGTCCCGATTACCGCTGGCAGCATACCCACTCACCCACTCCACCTGTAACAACCAATAGCAATACGCCATTCACTATTCTTCCTAATCCCAGCAAATCACAACGTTAGCTTCACCACGAAACCTAACCCAAGTAAATTCCTCAAAAATCCAACAATATCATGGCAATTTATCTATTGGCTCTTATCAGTCACATCAATAAGGGGATAGTCCTTCTTCAAGGACGTGTGCCCCGACAAGCCTCTCATCGAAGTCGAAGCTGCCAGAGTAGTTGTAGTCGGAATCGACGGAGCGGAGTTGTCGAAAGCGACAGAGAAGAGTAGTCGGAATCGACGGTGAAGAACTGGTTTTTCAGGGATTAGCAGAGCAGCGACGAAGTCAAGCTAGTGCTGAACTAAGCTGTGCGCTACTGTCTGTTTTGTTGTGTGCTGTTGTTTGCACGTCTCGCAGCTGAAGATGATTGTCTTCTCTGTGCTGTATATAGTTGTCGTCTTTGTGCTGTCCTGTGTTTCTTCGTGTAAATAAACGTCGTTGTTTTTATTCTACTGCCGCCTGCTGATTGAGCATTCTCCACACCATATAACTTCCACTATCCAAACAACGAACCCAGGAAAATTCGTAACAATATATATATATATATATATATATAAGTGGATATATAATAAACGTTTTTTCTTCAATCTTAATAATGCGAATTAATGTTTTGAAGAATTTGAGATCGAGGCTGAGCAAAAACAGAACTGATCGTAAAACTTACATAATTGATTCATAAAATATCACAATCACAAGATCATGAAACCTTTCACGTTATCTTATTTGAAACTAACTTGTAACTCATTTAACTTTCAAATTATTCTACATTTTGCTATGATGCCACTTTTTTCTCATTCAAAATACATAATGGATTTTAAATTTAAACCGGCATGTGTTCCGGTTATGTATGATTAAATTCAATTATACCAGATCAAACTCTTCATCTGTAAAGAGTTTCACATTCATTGATAGGGATTAATAAAAATACATTTTTACAATTCAATATGGTTCTTATGTTTAAAATATACAAATCAGCTAAACAATTTTGCTAAAATTAGATATGGAAATATTTACATTCAGAGGAACCATTGGAAACAATATTTATAACGTAAGACAGTTTTTCCTACTAGTGATTTCACAGTTGTTTATTTAATTATAAGATGGAAAAAAGGGGATTTAATTTAAGAAGAGCGTTTCCCTTTTTGTTATTATGTAGTCACTATACTACGTTACTATTATGTAAATGAGTACTTCTTGCATATATTTCAATAATTAC
This sequence comes from Argiope aurantia, assembly GCA_026543865.1. Taxonomy (NCBI): domain Eukaryota; kingdom Metazoa; phylum Arthropoda; class Arachnida; order Araneae; family Araneidae; genus Argiope; species Argiope aurantia. The sequence goes on from JAPMOR010117042.1 coordinate 216,623, forward strand.
GTTGAATCAAATATTTTTAAAATCAAGTGATTATGTTACGTTTCATGTGTCATTATTTAAAATTTTTTCTCTTTTTAAAAAAATAATTCCTTTTTATGAATATAAAAATCAGTTTCCCAGATGTATTGTGTTGAACCACAAAACTTGCCTTTACATTATATTATGTGTATTCAAAATAGTTATATGAAAATTTTCAAATATTTCTATGCATATAAATTTTCTTTCGAAGAAGCACTTTGAATTCACACACATGTCTATTTAAAATCATTGTGTGAAGTGATAGAATTATAAATATAATTAGCAATATATTTCCAGTAGATTTAATAATTCTTTTAAATAAAATAAGTACAAACTGTTGAGAAATGAGCAAATGTTAAATTCATAAGATATTAAAATCTCAAAATAATCGTAAATAAAAACCATAATTTATATATTTTAAATGATTAAGAAAGCCAAAGATTCAGTGACCCAGCCCAACCATTGATCCAATTTCGTTAATTTTTATTTCACATGAAAGCTCAAGATCGTCAGATACTTTGTCAATGATCGTCTGTCTCCTTCATCCTTTATTTAAAGAAATTTCAAAAATACTATTTCAGTGTACATTTTGTATGGGAAGAAAACTTGACACAGTCCTCCAGCTTCGGCTACAGGACCGATTTCACCAATTTTTATTTTATTTGAAAGACATTCTGGCAAAATGGAGTAGGTGAATATTGATGATGCTCAAATATGTCATCAATTGTCATTTGATTTATTTTTGACTTCAATTACTTTCTCGACCATGTCATTTTGCATGCAAAGCTAGCATATCAGTATGCCCTATGTTCGTTGTGTAAATATAATTTAAAATGATATTTTTATTCATGCAATTGAATATTGTTCATTAAAGTTAAGCAAATCTGGTGGAATCTATTAACAATTTTGTAGCTTCTGTTTCGATCAACAACACTTCTCTACTAACTGTTTTACATTAGACTTCTTTTGATGTGCGCAACAATCATCAATTAGAGAAATCGCAAAGTTCTGGCAAATGGACGAATGCCACAAAAATTGCAGTTCTACTCTCAATAGGACGCGTCATGTACATCACAGTCAAAGATATCAAAGAGATACCAAATATACTTTAATAATAAAACATATTATAAGATATCAACACAATGTTATATATTTCTGAATACCGGAAAATACAGTAAGGTTATCGTAAAAATGTTATTGAGCATTTTCTGGTAACAGTGTTATTATCAAGTGGAATAATATTCCTAGAAACACTGCTCACTTAAATTTGAATGTGCTTTGCTCAGGGAATCCATTTTACCAACGGATAATTTCTAAACCATAAGAGACAAGCATACATTTCCATGTGGGAAAATGATTTAAATGACACATAAAGATCATAATTTTTATTGTTTGAGTAACGATGGTACTGGAGAAAAATTATGGAATCTAAGTTTTTATATTGTTTTCTGTTTTTAACAGTTTGTGTTTAGTAAAATATTTTGTGCATGGTGATATATTCCTTATTTCTTTTCCTTTGCTTTTAAGTGTCTTCATTTTTTTTCTTTAAGGAAATGCATATGAAATGTGTGTCATTATATATATTGTAAATATCCATTTTGGCGGCCCTGAATTTTTCTTTTTCACTACGTATCTTATTAAAATGATGGATATTTACACAAAGAAACATGGTAAAATAAAAAAAATAAAAAGGTAAACACACCTAAATTTGGAAAACTATAGGATAAAAAATGGCAAATAAAAGGGGGAAAAAACACAACCTCGCATCAGAAAGAACAAATAATGATCAGAAAGAACAAATGATGATCAGAAAGGACAAATAATGATCAGAAAGAACAAATGATGATCAGAAAGGACAAATAATGATCAGAAAGAACAAATGATGATCA
>JAPMOR010117042.1:218539-264720 GCA_026543865.1 Argiope aurantia
ATGATCAGAAAGGACAAATAATGATCAGAAAGAACAAATGATGATCAAAAAGAATAAATGATGATCAGAAAGAACAAACGAAAGAGCAAAAAATTTCGGAATTAATCTAGTATAATAAGTAATCAATATATATATATATATATACACACAATACAGCGGCATGTTTCCTCGTCGGAACAAGAACTTGCTATGGACCAAACAGAAATTTTCATCCTTTCTGCGCATGTGCTGAATACTGCCTGTCTCATAACTGACCGAGTGTAAACTCACCTTAACTATGTCCTTCTGGATTCCGCAGCAAAATAATTTTAAACTTCACAGCTCCATAGACATATCATTTATGCCATTCTGCTTGACTCTTAAGTTAGACCTTAATTGCAAATATGATAACATTTCAACAAATTTAATAAAACAAGACTTACAATGAAATCTATTTCACATAGAAAAATTAACCGAATGTTCACATCTTGATCATTAAAAATGGAAAAGAAACCAGGATGAAACATTAAAACGATCTAAGATTCATTTTAAAAAGGAAACATATTGTTATAAAATAGACTTAAAGTATTTATTAAAAATAGAAAAAAATTATATGGTAAAAAAATTGATATTATTAGAAGATAATTTTTTAAATTTTGAGATGATGAATTCACTAAGGAAATGTTTTGTGTTGTAATATTTTTGAAAGTTATCGTAAAAAATATCGAAATTCCGTTTAATTTTTAATTAATTAAAATTCTAATAAAAATTTCAGAAAAAAATGCGTGCACATACACGCACGCGCGAGCTTATCTTTATTATTAGAAAGATAAATACACTCATTAAGAAATTGTATTATCTTTTTTTCTTTTTTAAAATTCTAATTGGGTTTCTAAAAATCGATTAAATGTCCTTAAAAACTGATTATCTGTTATAGAACAATATTCTAACGTCATTTTTGAACGGATTAAGTGTATTAACCACTCGCTCACCGAATATTTTTCTTTAATATCTCAGGAATTTGTGAATTTCCTTAAAGACAAGAAACTGACAAAATGAAATTAAGATAATGATATAAGAATAAATGCCTTTCCTTAAAGAAAGGAAATTAATAAAAACGAATTATCTTTATAAATTGTCTTATAACGATGTATAGAAAATGCGCATTTCTTAGCAAAAATCGAAATTTCCTTCAAAAACAGAAAATCAAGATTTCTTCTTTTTATTTTCTTTTTATTGCAGTAATGGTCAAAAAATTCGAACTCGAGATTTTGAAATTTCTCCACGTTTTAGATTTCCCAGAGTTCGAAAAACACATTTTTAGAAACTGTTCATCTGTCTATGACAAAGATAACTCAAAAACGCTTTGAACTAGATGGTTAAAGTTTAATATACGATCCTTACATGAAATTTGCTATTCATTATTATTATTATTATTATCAAATTTTGAGCAACATCAGTTTATAAGAAGTCTCTCTGTCCGGCTGTTTGAATATAAGTTAATAGGATGACTATAAAAAGAAGAGAGCTAGATAAATAAGTTTCGGTATATAGATTAATATGTAGTGTAGACAACTGTCAAATTTTGTGCCAAATTCAACAAGGGTTTGATTATCTGTCGGTCTGTACTTTCAGAAACATGTAATCGCGTTAATTAAAAAACGCAGTGACTTAAATATATCGAATTTGGTATGGGATTTTGTGATTATAAGTACAGTTTTGTGTCAAATTTTTGTTTTAATCGGTTGAGAAAAATGTGTCTAAAACACAAATTCTTTTTTGGATACTATTAACGCAAACTAGAGATTAATCTCCAAATAACACGCCAAGGATGACACGATAGATTCAGTAAAAATGCTAAATTCATGCCAAAAAAAGATTTCGTAATTATTGTATGCCATTGACAAGTAAGACGTTCACTGGTATGACAAGTCTATTATAGGGTAAGCGAGAAAATTTGGGGGAGACCTCTTTCTCTGATTCATTAACGCAATTTTTTTGCCACACACGTTTTTGACATTTTTCAAATTAAGAATAAGGCGTTGTAAATAAAATTAGACAAACCCATAATTTAAGCTTATCTATGTTATCATTTTGCGATGAAAAGCATTTAAATAATATCATACTTCCTTTACAAACAGAGTGGATCAAAAGAACTGCAATCGTCCTAACTTTAAGAAAATAACTAATAATAGAAGCGTTTTAATGTTAATGCTCAATTTAGCTAAAATTATGGGTTGGTTCATTTTAGTTCTCAACACTGCATACTATTTTGCGACATCATTTTCTAATCACATATTATTTGTTCATCGTTCTGTACAATTACTTATCCTATTAACACGCAGAAAGAGGCTGATGTTACATAGTAAATTATAGAATGTTTCACGTGGGAATACACACTATCTTCTACACTAATATAATATATTTGGTGGAGAATATTCGTGAATGACAAAACGATTGCTATAATAGTAAAGCATAATGATATTGAAGAAGACGGTAACTTCTGAAAAAATGACTCGGTATTCAATATTTTCATTTTTTAAAAAGAGTATTCAATTATGTTACTTAAAAAAATACAAAAATACTTCTGGAAAATGTGTTAAATGATTTGCAATGCAATGCAATGCAATTTAACCTACTTTTGAAACGAAATCTCATTTTCTGATAAATAAAACCCAACGAGTCTAATCTGCAGGATTCGAATATTTCTGAGGCTACTAAATACGTTTGATGATATTTCTGTTATAATAGGTTTTTATCATTCGGAATATACATTAGAGCACAAAACATATCAGGATCAAGTTAATCGGTTATCAGAGTTTTAAAATTAAAAAATATAATTTCAACAAGATATTTTTATACTTAAGACAGCATGATTTCCAACTAATTTTCTGCATCATGTATATCATTACCAAAGCTAGGAATTAAGTTTTCCAATCAAAAACTAGGAAGAATTTTTTTTAGTTTCTTCCCCAAAGAATATATACAAAGAAAAAATCGAAATCGATTATTTTTTTCTTTCAAATAGTGACTGTAGATATGATGAGTCGTTTGTATCATTCTGGATCATGGGTCCACAGCTGTCTATTAAACGATGGCAAGAAATGCCATCAGAAATGCAAATTAGGGTTTAAACAAAAACCGACTTTTTGAAATTTTTTTTCAAAAACCGGTTTTTGAATTCAATATTTCCAAAAAACCGGTTTTAGCCGGTTTTCTAATTTTTGTCAAAAAATAGAACAAGGAAAAATATTTTATTTAATTTATATAAAAAGCAAAAAACGAAATCAATATCAAAGTCAAAATATATATTTAAAAAAATTAAGAATTACATATACATATTACTCACACAAAATAATGAAAACTCAAACAAAATTTTCAAATAATATTTGTATTATTTTCACTAATTTTAATTTCTCATAAGAAAATGGGATTTTAAAAAATATAAAATATCAACTGAACAGTGGTTAAGTCTTGTTATTTTGAACACAATATTGTCTGAAATAGAAAATACTCGTTCACTAGCTACTAAGCTTGATTTTATAGTTTTCATGGAATCAAATAAGAAATCTAAATTTTTTTTATTCTTTTATTGAAATTGAGCTTCCAGTGTCTTTGGATTCGTAAGTTTTTCTTCAGGGTCTTCAAGAAACTTATGAATTGAATTTTCTATGGCTACTTTTAAAAAAGCATTACTCGGATGAGTAGTTTCTTCGATTTACTCTTCACCAGAATCGTTTTCCACGTAAGAATTTGGAAATATTCTAGACAATATCTTTCCAGATAATTTAATAATATCTTTTTTTGAAACTAAAGAAAGTATACTGGACTTCTTCGCTGAACTAGAAATGTTTTGTAGATATTGCAAATATAGCAAAAGAGTTGCTAATTCTACTTGTCTTCTTTCTTGAATTCGTTATTCTTAAGCATATAATAATTTCAAACTTATTTCAGTGTTTAAATTTTTTAACACTAAACCTACCGGCATTTCACCGATACATTGGAATTGCCATTGGAAGCGGGTCAAATGACCCGCTCGTGGTAGCTTTAGTGTTAATTCATTTAACAGAAATTCAAATATACCTTCACTTGTTAATAAATTGGCATCTCGTCGCCCTAAGCCTTTAGCTGCTAGACAAATCTGTCTCAACCAATAAAATTCATTTTTTTTTGAAGAAGAAAAAGAAAAAGAGGAATATCCAGGCGTTCCAGAAAATCGGTTTTCTTAATTAAAAAACCGGTTTTCAAATGTGACAAATTTACTTTAAAAGATTAGTTTTTTAAAACCTGGTTTTTAAAACCTATTGCAAATCATTTTCGCATGAGAAATAGCATTAGAATTCTTTGTTGAAAGAATTATCATGTCATTCTCATTATTGAAAAAGACAATAAATATGAAAACCAAGCAAACTAGCAGGAGAGTTCCAAATTCGATATTCTCGTACATCCCCCCCCTCCCCCCAATACTGCTTGTTCCTGTGCTAAGCTTCGTCTCACGGTTAAGAGAATTGAGTAAGAATCTGGATCTTTTCTTTATAACCTTTTGGGTTCAAAACTAAATTCAAATCTACAATTTTAAAGTGAATAGTTTGTTGCGTTTTTGAGCCGTCGCTTTCACAGGAGCATAAGCAGGCAGTGAACCTGTAGGTAGATATAATCGAAAATTTGATATACTGATCTGCAGCTATAACAAAAAAGCCGTATGCCGAATTCCCTCCATTTAATTCTTGGCATTTTTAAATTATCGTGTTCATATCTTTACCGTGAACAGGCCAAGGTAACGACAAATTAAGCTCAAAATTTGACACAAAATTGCAACTTTGATGCAGAGACCACATACTACATTCCATTTGACTTGCTCTTTCTGTTTTGAATGTTGTAACTAAATTGAATATTTAGAGATGTCTGAAACATGGAGATTCATCAAAGTTTTGTGGTCAGGTTTTTTGACAATTGCAATATTTTCTCTTTGTGTAATGAATGTATTTAAGAGAAAAGATAATTTAAAGAATGCTCTTTCATGTAATAATGAAAATATTATAAATATTTTGAGCACCATTCGAAATTTACTTTCGGAACCGCTTTTATTATTACAATCCAATCTAAAATGAATAACATTAAACTTTCTATGGAAAAAATCTTTACTATCTGTTTTTGGAATCCCTCTGCAATTTCGATTTGTTGACTTATTTGATTCTATCGACCATGTTATGGTCTTAATCATAATTTAATTGTTGAATGTGAATTAAATTTAAAAGCATTTTACATCCAGTTTTTTTAGAACTTTTTTTTTTTTGCTCAATCATTTTATCAATTCTTTCACATACTGCATCGATTCACCCACCGACATTTGTTGATGGAGGACCAACACCATTTTACTGAATGTGTAATAGTCCTATGTTTGTTTTACATATTCTTGTAGAATATGCTCGGTTTTCTATTGAACATCTTGCATGTTTTCAGAAATCTTTCCCTGAATTGGACGAGTTGCTTTCCAAAACCCCGCATGTTGGCCTTTTTAGTTTTTTAAAAAATATTAATTTTTATAATCATATATAAACACGAACCGCACTTTTTAGCACAGTACCATACCTTACACCATTGTTACTTTTTTTCATGATTCACAGATTTACGCTTTTAGACATTTTGAATTTGTAAACATTCCATATTTTGATGTTATTATAAATTTATATAAATATTTTAATTTCCAGAATGTAGTGCAGCTTGGTCAAAGATGGCTTTTGTGCCATAAAAAATAAACCCCTCAAACTCTACATACTGCATTTGCATAAAAACAAGCATATTTTTCGACTTTTTGTTCCTGCTAATCTTTAGTGGTACAAAGCAGGTTATTAAAATTTTCTAAGGAATAAAAATACTTTTTTTCTTATTTGTAATTAGTTATTCAGTTATTATTTGTAACGAAATAATAAATTGACTAATTCAGATATTCAATTTTTTTATAAATAAAGAAAAGAATGAAAAAAAATCGTCTTTTACATAGAAGAAAATTAAGACCAGATTAAACTCTATAGGAGGTCTTTAGGATTCTGATTCCATATTCATGTAAATATTTTTAAATAATAAAAATTACAAAACATTGAAATGGTAAAACATTTAATAGCGGGTCGTCTTCAAAATAGTTGATTTTAATATTTTGCCCATTAAATTTATTTATTTCAAGCAAAATTTATTTAATTTTCTTGCAAAAAGTTAAATAAAATTTGATATTAATTTTAAATAAAATTCTGAACAAATAACAATATGTTTATATCGGATTTTAAACAGTTTTATTGGGATTGTTAATTTACAAACATTTACAATTTTTGTTTAGCTACAAATAAATTCGAAAACATGAAAAATAAAATTTTAAGAATAATGCTTTGAAATTCAAATGGCATTTGATTTTAAGTGTACAAGAGCGATTTAGAAAGTACACAGCCTTTATAATTCAAATAAAAATATTCAAAAAAGAACCGACACAAAGGATTTCACAAAATTGTTTATTTTGTCTATTTGATAATCCGGCCCTTAAAGAGAATATATATAAAAAAATGCTAAAATTCACGTTGTAAATTACTTGTAATTTTTTTCTGTATATGACATTAAACATTCAATCTTTAAGAATGGTAAATATTATCTGATTCCTGTTAATTATTAATAATCAGATAGTAAGAATTCACTTCTTTTCATAGTCATTTAAAACGACGAAATTTTTAACTCACACCTTATTCAAATTACTCTTGATTTCAAAGACCAACAGCAGAGTATTAATCTTTATGAGAAAAATTTCAGCACAATTTTAATGAACGAAACAGCACAAGTAATTAAAAAAGCAAATTAAAGCACTTATTTAATAGCGAATTTCAATTCAAAATATCTTTCCAGATTCTTCTTTTATTTTGGATTACGCCATCAAGAGTTGATTAATGGAAAGGCTGAGGGATGATTAAGCATTTTATTTTTTAGAACGAAGTTGAAAGAATTGTGTGGAATGAATAAATAAAATCAACGAAAAAATATTTACTATTTAAATTTCTTAATTGTTTTCCTTTAATACTTTTGAATGAAACAGCATAAAAAGCATATAAACAAATTAAAACAGATTTTCTTTGATGATAATTTGCACGGAACAGAGCTCTCTAAATTCTCATTGAATTTGCAACGTGATATTTTAACGAAACTGTAAACAACTTTATATTTCTCGAATAGTATTAAATAAAATAATAAATTAAAAAATAATAAAATATGCTATTGATTTACAATTTTTGACTGTTTTCTTTTCATACTAGTATGTAGAGCTCACTTTCAGTAGAATTTTATGCGATTCTTCAGAAATTACAGAAATATAAATATAAAAATTATAGAATAGAAATTATAAATTCAAGTTCCTTAAAAATAACTACTATCCTAACATTTATCCAACCTTTTTAACTTTGTTTGATTCAAAACATACAGATTTTATTTTATTTCAAATAAATGAAAATTTAACATTGAACTTATATCAGGGTAATCAAAACACTGGCTTTTATGCCAATAAAATGACGACTAAGTCTTTATAAATAATATTAAACCTGTGCTAATTTTTTTAAAGGTTTACAGTGTTCATTGAGAAAAAAAGTGTTTAGTGAGAGTAAATGTAATAATTAAAAAAAACTATAACCAAGCCAATATAAATACTTTTATTTAAAAAGTATATGAGATGCGCCCACAAATTGTTGCCAAATAGCTAATGTCTAAGCCATTAAACATAAGCATATATTTCAGATCAGAAAAATGCTCTAAACGAAGTAAAGAATTTTATTTTCTGTTGTTTGAGTAAGAAAACGTACTGCTGAAAATATTATGCAACCTGAATTTTTGTATAGCTCTTGGTCTTGTTAGCCAAGCTTAGTAAAATATTTTTGACTCTTTAACATTTAGAGAAAAAATATTTTACTCTTTTACGACAAAATTTGCCACTTTATAAAGCAAAATCGCTTTCCGAAACGTTTAATTTTAATAAAAAATAATATTCAAAATTCTTTACTCGGTCAGATTTAGACAAAGAAATATAGAACGAAATTAAAAAAATACATACCGTGACAATTGTTATTCAAAACTTTGTTTTTGTTTATTATCTTTTTTTAATATATCTATATTAAAACAGATTATATTTCATAAAAAATTATTTGATATAGTAGATTTTTACTTTTGACTTATAAAGAATCTAAATCTATCAAACCATTAGTTTTAAATAAACTGCAATTTAGTATAAGGAGACTTAATAGATAAAGAAGTAATTCTCTTTTCTTTTGCATAGCTGTAGGACTCTGAAACACACACCCACATTCCTTACTATCCAACATAAACAATGCTAGATTAATTGGGCATTCGCTAAAGTAAGAAATATATCTTTCAGGTCCTACCTTCCATATCGAAAAATTCGTTGATTAAAACAATGCACAAGGATTAGACGTCACTTATTCTTTAAACGGAAAAATAAGAGAATTTGGTAAATACGAAATGGTAAATAACTTTATATGGAAAAATGTACGTCACTTATACAACAGTATTCTTTTTGGGTTTTTTATATTTTAAAAATATGATATATAATTGCTCTATTATTTGTTGGTAATTTTCTTATTAGCATATTAATGAAATATGTTATCACTTTTTCATACATTTTTTATTTATTTATCATGTGCAATGTTTACTTTGTCACTAAGGAAAATATTAATAAAATTATTCTTTTAAATGAATGCCTTTACCTCTCCCCCGCAAAAGATTTTCTAATAAATTCAAATATTCATTTATCCATTCTTCGATTAAAAACGTGGTCAACTATAATAAGTCGAGCACAGGTTCGATCCTTTAAAAAAAAGGGAAAAGAAACAGCAAATGAAAAGAAAAATCTAAAAGGCGCGATTTCTTGAGACTTATATGTGTCTTTTCCTCTATGCTCCCAAGCTCGAATACCGAACACCCGCGTTGCCGAGAGATCTGAGTCACGTGACACACCCTCTTTTATCGAACGGCTACTTTTACCTCTCCTGACGCATCGGAAATTTGCAACAAACATTCGAAGGAATTCGGTGTGCGAACAACCATCTCGATCAGCTTTTTCTTGCCTTTTCCTCCTGCTTCTTTCACTTCCTAACTTTGTACTTTGGATTCCGAAAAATCCTAAAATTGCTTACTCGCCATTTCCAAATCAGTAATCAAACGATTTTTGCAAACGCGGAATCGCAGACGATATATATAAAAGGTTTGTCATGATTCCGCATGGTGCGTTCGATTGTAATGAAGACGTGATCGGTCGATCTTTCTATAACTCATCCATACTAGATTGGAGTGCACTGCTTTTTGAATCTTATTAGAATGTAAATATGACTTCCCGGCTTCGATAGCTCCCTTAATTGAGGATAAAATAAACATTCGAATGAAAATCATATAGTTATGAAATGTGAAATTATCCTACCATATGTCATCCTTCCTATTAGATTATGCTAAGAGCGCGTTGATTAATATTATATTTATATCCTTTTGATACCGAAAGGCTAGTAAGTTTTCAATTATATGTGATAGAATAATATTTTGATCTCCTAATTAATTTGTTATCCTAATTAATTTGAATTATTCATTTTTGAAAAAAGAAATAATCATATTTGATATTTTAAAGTTTTTTTTATTAAGTTTTAAGCATTGTCTGTTTAAAAATAGGAGCTTTGAATACATTTAGGAGCATATAATTTAAATCTATTAAACTAAAGAGCTTTATAAAAATATATTCGAATTCCAATGGAATAAAAATCTGATCACGAGCGTTTAAAAATATCGAGCTTTCATACGGAACCCGCTTTTTATTTTAAGAAATTCTATTCCATTACATTGCTTCCGCCCAGAATAATAATAAATGTTTTAAAACTCCTTTATACTAGAGTAATCTATTTGCGATTTAGTTGGCGAAATAAGTAAATTTGTGCGGCACTTGGCAAACTAAAAATGCAGTCTATGGATTGTGAATCAGTATCAGAAGAAGCCGGCAAGACAGGATCGGATATCGACCTTAACAGCACCTTGAAGAGCAATTTCTTTGGTTCAGGTATGATACAGACCAAGAAGGAGAGGTACCGAGATTTATTCTGGGAACATAAACACACAACCTTGACTTTGTGTTTTGTTTTCTGGTCATTTGGGACATGCGTGGCCTTTCTTGGCCCTACTTTATTGGATCTTGGCTGTAAGACAGGTACAATTTTCCCAACAATGTCATGGGTCTTTTTCAGTCAATCTCTCTTCATACTTCTAGGATCAGCATGTGCAGGTTTCATGTTGAAAAAGTGAGTATTTAATATTTTAAAAATGTGTTTATTTCTGATTTAGCCACATTTTCTTATTAGAAATATGATCTCAAAATGTTTTTATAGAATATTTAGTTACCACATAGAGTAGTTTTTTATTAGTATAAACAAATGGAAAGTTATTCAATAATCTGAAGTAAACTTAGAAATTAAACCATTTTTAAAAAGAAAATTTGAGATTTTAAAATTATATTTGTTAATTATTACATTATTTTAAATAATTTTCTTACTTGTTTATCAAAAATATAATTATTGTTGCACTATTTTGTTATTTATCCAAATTTTTTCGTTTAAATGCCAATCGAATACCAATTTTAAAAATAATTGTTCAAATATTAATTTTAAATAATGGTTGACACCTGAATGAAAAGAAAAGAGTACCTAGAACAATGACGTAAGACATACTATTAATGATGGCAAAGCCAATTTTATTCATAGTAACATTTTGCATTTAATTTGACATTAGTAATTATAAGAAATATATATTGTTAATGGAGACAATTTGTTGAATTGGCTATTAATCTGTTTTAATTTTAAATATATATCTAAAAAGGGAAATCAAAATTATATTTGTTAATACGTTGATAGTAATTTGCCAATAATCCAATGATTGGATTATTGGCAAATCTACTATGTTCAAATCTACTAATCTAAATCTACTAACTATGGCATTTACAAAACTATGTTCAACTATAAATTTTGATTTTATTAAAAGAATTTGTGAAATGCAGCATTTTTATTTCAGAATGTTTATATAAAGTTAATATTGACTAATTTAGAGCATGAATCAGCTTAAATAAATAAAAGTTTTTATAAAAAAAAGTATCGTTTTCATTTCATTTGCAATTGAAGTTACAAGTCTGTACATGAATCTTTAGCCGCGGTTAGGATCAAAAACAACAAAATGTAAGGATTTAATTTTAATATCAAAATATTCATTTCAAAAATGTTATATAATGATGAAAAATTGTTACTTTTTACCGTTAAAATAAAGCATAAAACTATATTTATTTTAATTGAATACTAATATAATTTAGTGAACAAAATCTTTACCATATCAAAGTTAATTTAATACACTTTACATATGAAAATAATTTCATCCGAAGGAACATTTTGCATTTTCATTTCTTCATTTTAAAAGATGCATAGATTATCAGATTATTTATTAGATTTTTCAATAATAAACTATTATCCAAAAATAAACTATTTGTATCCCCGATTCCTGTTAAAGCAATGATTCAAGTCAAAATAATTTAAAGACCAATACCAATCGAAATATTTTCAAGCTTCTTTAAATCTATCTTTTAATAACAGCCTTTTATAAGCGTGTATAAGATTCGATTGTAGCGAATCTTTTCAAAACGGCAATATTTTTCATTAGAATATTAAGAAATACAAAAAATTGTTGATCATTTTAAATGTTACGGTATGAAATTAAAAAAAAATCATTTTGTTTTTAAAAGATGCTTCGTGACGATTATAAAATGTTTAATTTCCATTAGAAGTTAGATGCATAGAACTGATAATATCTGAAAGAATTTCATAATATCCATCCTGATGATTACTAAATGTATTATCATCAAAATGAGATTAAAAAATAAATGTAAATCTAAATGTTTGAATTAATAAAACAATTGTGTATCTGAAAATGCGAATATAATGACAGTTAATAAACTGACAGTTAAAAACAAAATCGGGGTTTTTTAGATCTGATACCTCCCAAACATATGGCTGCTTCTTACTTATTTTGTGCTGTAAAGTGAAAGAAATAATACTTAACATTTAAAATTAAATCTGTGATGTTGTAGAATTCGGGTGAGCAACGTGAAACACTAGTTGAAGGAAGTTTGGGATAAAATCCCACCTTCAACCTCTCAAAAAAAATTAACTGAATTAGATAAATGAAATAAATGATAGAAAATTTCAGATGCCATGAAGTAAATAACTATTTAAAGTTTATTTTGTAAAAAAAAGGCACACAAAAAGCATAGCTTGATACATATTGCTATTACCTTGACCATTTTTTTCTTCCGGTAGGTTCTCCACTGTGATCATATTAATATGACTATATCCTACTTAAAACAAAAATTGTAAAGGGTAATCCTTCAGATGCTAAGTTTTGTCTTTTAAGCTATTTATTGAGCAGTAAAAATTGGGATAAGCCTTGGATTTGAATTCAATCCGCCTGTAATTTTTTAATCCTTAGCAAAGAGTCAAAATGCAAGATCCGGATGTTGTTCCGGAATGTTAATCCGGAACCTTTACATAAATCTTATTTATTTTATAAAAATAAGTAGATGCATAAATTGATTCCAACATTTAAGCTATGTCTGAAGATAACAGAAAAATTAATCGGAAACCAACTAATATACCAAGCAATTCTTTTACTATCTTGGATATGATTTTTGGATCTTGTAATTTTTACTCTTTATATATTCTTGCTTCTATCATGATATTTCTTGAACACTATATACAGTTTCTTCTTGAGCCATATATTTAGCACAGCATGCCCAATTTGTTTCTCGTTCTATTAACAATCAACAACTGTGGCAAATGTACTTAATTTATCAGCTGCTAATAAATAATGTGCAAATTAAGGAAACCATTGGTCATCTTAGCTACTTCCTTGAATAATCTTAAAAAAAATGAATTTAAAATATTTTCATAAGCAAATTCTGATCTTAAAATATTTTTTCAATTTAATTTGAAAATAGTCTATTAATAAGTTATTGATACTTAATAATATAACACAATGCTCTTTTATGTCAAAATCAAGATTCGATTTTTCGTATGATTACACTTTAGTAAAATGCCTTTGATATTTTTGCTCCAAATATATTCGTTATAAATATTACAAAAAAAAAAGGAAAAAATATTAAAGTGCGAATAGTACAAGAGAATAGGTTACAAAATATAAAGAAATAAAACATATAAGCTATACATTCATTTGTAAGATTTAACCATATATTAACTCTTTAAAGAGCCATTTTTTTCTAGTCATATTACGTTAAAATATTTTTAGGCTTGAAATTAGAATAAGAAAAGGGGTTCATTTAGCTTAGTAGATAAATTTAATTTGATTAATTAATTAATTTGGTTAATTAATAATTAAGTAACAAATCAAGACATCATTTTGTCTGAGATAAAGAATGAGAATCTAAGTTTCTGACTTACTCAAAAAATTTGTCAGAACTTATGCCAACCTACATAATTTCATACAAAGATTAATTTATTTGGTGGGAAGCATACTTCCCACGGCTCTAGAAAGGGTTAAGATTTAATAGGCCTTGGATATCTTAATCTGACAACCAGTATGAATTTCTCTTGCCCAAATCGGTGTTCCTTTCTATCGGACGTATCACTAGCATAGTTTATCGAGTTATTATTAAATATCTAAGAGTATGACAATTAATGGTTTTTCTCTTCAAGTGACCAAGGTCAGACAATCAGCCTTGCATAAGTTTTTCTGAAAACATTTTAACAATGTGAAACACATAACCGGTTATAACTGAACATAGCCGGATACATAACCGGAAACTGTGTAAGGGCCAAACTAATCATAAGAAATGATATAATATGATCGGATTTGTCCGTGATGTAGTTATCAATATGCTAATCCAAAAATCTTTGAATACTCTTTTATTTAACGTACACTATACTAATCGCTATTCTTGTCAGAATGGTAATATATATTTTTGAGAATTGAAGCTAATGTATACAACTGAGATTTTTGATGCTTATGTACCAGGAAGGATTTATTAAATCAATTCATTGTTGGTTTGAAAAATGAATTTTTGATCGCTCAAATTGTACGGTTCAAATTTCTAATTCTGACTGAGTTAAAATTATTGAAATATTTTTTTCGATATTTTGCATATTGAGAAGGAATTGCTGTCTTCGATGGCTGGTCACTTGATTAGATTTTGGGGTTCGAAAAAAATTCGAAATTTGCTTCAACCCAAGATTCAATTATAAGTGAAATTAGAAAACATTAACCCTTTTTTATTTTACCGAGTTATTTTATCGCCAATTTTTCAACTTCATTTTTCCATCATTAGTAAAGTTTCAATGCAGAATAAACTCAAAAATTTTTTTAGTTAAAAAAATTTAAATATTTTTAATTTTTCTCTTTAGCTGATATCTACTGCTTCCTGTCTGGACTACACTTTCCGAGTTCTTTCGAATACGATAAAAAATAGTTATCGTTTGAATCAGGCTGATATGTTACTAATATATTTTTAAATATAGTCGGTAAATAAAGGGTTAAAATTTGTCATCGTTATTTAGAGGTGAAAGCTTACAAAGTGAGGTGTTGACTTTGATGTCTTTTTTTGTCTGACTATGGCTTAGAGAGTCTAATTTAGAAAAATGAATTTTAAATACAGTATAAAATTATAAATTACTAAGATTTTGCATCGCCAAATAAAAAGAAAATTATATTATTATTCCTACTTAATTCTATATTATAATAAGCTAAAAATGATTTAAATGGTTTACTTAAAGTAGGTGACTACGTTAAAAAGTCATTTTTTTGAGAAATTAAGAATTTTTTAAATTTCATATTCTTAATGTTTGAGCAGGTTTATTTATAAAACTCTTTGAATTTTATTTCTAAGTCTATTTTTTGAGAAGTTACAACTGATTTGTATTTTACATCTTCTAATCTTATGAGGTTTTTTTGTAAGAAAATTCTAGCAAAATTGAAATCTAATGCCCAATCTAATTGTTGTTTAAATATGGTACAATAATTTCTCAATATGCTCTGCAGTTGCTAAATTAGAAAATCTATTCATTTAGAATTTTACTGATGTTTTAGTGCTTTACAATGTGTTATTTATTATCGAATAAATAACGCATATGGCTTTTTTTGTGTTATTTATCAATCGAACTCCAATATTCAATGAATGGATAGAAATACAGCTTATATTTTGCTTCAGGAACTTGATAATGTATTTCTTAAGATATCTGTCAAATTTTAAGCAAATCATTTGATAAACTTCTATACTAGAAGATTTTTGCTGTATATTTCTTTTTACCCCCCCCCCCCAAAAAAAAAACCCTTTTGCCAAATATACATAAAAAAATTAGCCACGTATATATTTTGGCTTAATAGAGGTTTTTTTCAATCTATTTTTATGCAAATATTCAAAAATATAACTATTTTCGAACGTTTTTCAAAAAATTCACCCCGAACTTAGCTACATACCTTAAAATGTAATTATGTTTATTTTTATCAAACTATTGTATTAATCACAAAAGATCATTAAAAGCAATGGTTTATAAATTAGTGACCAAAAATTTAAATCAATTCTGTAGACACTACCACTGTAGTCAATTATTAGCTCATAATTAAAAAAAATCATACTTATGCATTTGGGAGAACAGCTGATGCTGAAATTAATTTATTATGAACACGAGGTTCGTTAATCATCAACCCCGAAATCCGCTTGGGGATTATACCGTTACGCTTCGTAATCCGCTTTTAAAAAAAGAGTTGTCCGCGATGGATTAATATTCTTTCCACTGGTCGGAAGTTCCTGTTCGGAAATGACCATCCGCTTCCGTTCCAGACCTATAATCTTTAGCATGCCCGCAGGAGGCCACTTTTTTCTCGATGGACAAAGTAAGGATAAAATTATGGACTGGATCCATTTTAATGAATGTTTCTTTACTTAATTCTATATAACTAAAATTAGACATTAATCTCATTGATAGAATTACGGAAGATACGAATCCTGACAATGTTCAGACACTAAGCTATATATACAATGCAATTTTGATATTTTTCTCATTTTACTTTACGTAATTATAAATTGAATTTTAAAAAATAAAGTTGCATAATTATCTGAAAGTAATTTAATTATTATATTTTTTATTAAGAGGATTTTTGAATATACATTTTAATTAAAAATACGGCATAGTTTCTCTTTTCAGTTTTAACTGCCTTTTCAAAACATTACAGAAAAAAAATCATTCATGTATTATTCAAAGTTAATTATGATTCTATAAGTTATCATTTATGCATTATACTAAAACTTCAGTTTTATATTTCAATAGTACAGTTTCCGAAAATTAAACAGGAATCCAACAAACGGTAGTCGAAACCTAGGAATTGTGTTCATCTATATTTTTTAACCCTTTGCACACGAAAAAGTAATTCGATGCTTATTTATTCACATAATACAAAGATTTGCTTATTGCTCAGAAAAAAATAAATGTAACATAATTGTTTTAAGTCGTATTTCTTTTAAAAATTAATCTACAACTTTTTACCAATCTGTAGGCGTTTTTAACAATCAAAATTGAAAATTAAATAAAACGTCAAAATGATGCACCGTCTTGAATGGTGAATGAGAGGAATCATACGAGAGGAGAAGATTAATTGATTTTTATCCAAAAAATTATGCTGAGATTTTATTTTATAAAACCTTTTCAATATTCCTTTATAAAATTTAAAGCTATAACTGGAAAATAATAATAAAAAAACCCAGAGTAATGTGGAAATAAAAGTTAGCACTTTATATAAGTTTTAATAAAGAGAATTTTATTATTTATAAAAATTTCATGTAAGTGTATAAATGAAAACTTCATTTAAAATGGAGAAAGTTTTGAAATATTTTTATTTATTTATCCACTGTAATAAAATGAAAATATTATGCAAAAATGAAAGTTAAAACTTTCAAATTAGTAAGGAAGATTTTGTATTAAGTCTAATATTTAATTCAAAATATTACCAATGATGAAACCAATTGATTCCCAGAATCCCGAACTAAAAACAGCTCAGTCAATGGCGCTTAAAGATGCACGGAAACCAAATGAAAACATTGCATCATCAGATTATCACGTTCTCCTTAGTTTGATTTCTTATATTATGTATTGTTCTCATTGATTTATGAAGTATATAATTTAATTTTATCATTCATGTGAAGTGAATACATTATAAAATAATTGAATCATAAGCATAATGCCTTGTAGTTTATGTGTAATAATGCTTAAAATAACTCGTGTAATAATATTTAAAAATAATAAATTCTTTTTTTTTTCAATAATTATAAATTATAATTATAATAACGATCATTGTAGAATTTATAGTAAACAATCGAATTTCAGTATATTTTATCAATAATCTTTTAAGCAAAATAAAAACAAATTTCAACATTTTATATTCGATTTTCAAAAAAAATATGCTTTTTACAATTCAATTTTGAGGGTTTATAAGTAACTATTTAATAAATATAATTCTAAAAATGACTTTTAAAATAATAATACCCCCCCCCACTCCCGAGTATGACTTTATCATAAAATGATGACGATGCAAAACAGAAATTAAAGGGAAAAATTAAAGACGTAATAAAAAAAGATAAAAAAAAATGAAAGTGATTTTTCAATTTCAAATTTTTAATTGTTTAAAATAATTTTAACAGCAATATGAAAAAAGAAATAAAACATGTTCTATTGTAAGATTTTCTTCATGTGTTAAGATAAGGGTGTAGAATTCTGAAAAAAGATTAAATATTATTATTTGCAAATGAATGAATGAATAATTGCACTTATGTAACAGAGATTTTAACATATTGCTTAAAGGTGAGCATATTATCGATAAATTTATGCCATGCGATAAGCATGATGAGTCTCATTTAATATAAAAAAAAATTCAAAATGCGTTTCTGAGCAAACCACATTGTTGAACTTGGAGAATTTGTCACCTAAATAGTTCCTGGGTTATAGATGCTCACTCAGGAAAGATATTTTCAATTCTTTAATAACTTTGGAGAGTTTTAACGTACAACTTCCCTTTTTAACACAAAAGTTTGAAAAAATTAGATTTTTTAGTGAAACCAATTTAAACTTCATTCAATTTTTCTTTTAATTTAATATTTTAAAAATGAAATTTTACCACAATTTCATTATTTTACAGCGTTAATTTACAGTGCTTTGCTTTTATCGTGTTCAGCAAAATAAAAAGATTTTGAATAATCAGTGTGTATATTTTTACTGGCTTTCGTGCGGCCAGTAAAAATAATTATTAGATTTTTAGTTTGACTGTTAATGCTTTAGATTATATTAAAACATTGCATTCTTTTAAATAATAATATTTGTTAAAATTGTGTGATGTAAAACTCATTATGCAACGGCTGAGCAATCAAGCCCAAAGCATTATGATACAACGATGTTACGGAGTAATGGTTTAAATTTCTATTTTTTTTTCTCTATATTTCACTAAATAAGAATATTTCGATTCTTATCAACGATATTGCAATGAAGAATCCTCCATATTCGCGGCTTTTATTTCCAAAAATTATTAAAATTATAGTAAAATTATCAGTATTTCAGTTGCCCACATTTTACAGGATAACACTTAAAGAATGCTTTCATTTTATTTTAATCACATGGTTGGAATTCATCATCAAGTCAGTACTGCAGGGCAGCAAAAATTGCACGAATATATCGTCTTTATTGAGCAATAATTCTTCATTCCAGTAGTAAATACCGTTGCATTCTGGAACGATATTAATATTAAAAGAAACAAAGTGTGACAATAATTATATTAGAAACCCGCATTACATACAAAATTCATTCGCCACCATAAGATGTCAAAGACCGATTAGGAATTACCTTAGTTATGCCATAAATCCGGATATAGTGCCCTTGTAGTAACAATTTTTTAAATTCGAAAATATGGGTATGTAATCCTTTCCGGAATTAAAAATACCAGAAAATTAACCCTTTACACTCGGATGGTGCATCTCGTTCACCATTTTGACGTTTTATTTATTTTTCAATTTTGATAGTTAAAAACTCCTACAGAATGGTAAAAAGATGTGAATTAATTTTACAGGGAAATTCAACTAAAACAATTATATATTTCGGAAAAATAAACAAGCCCTTGTATTAGGTGAATAATTAAGCATCGGATTACTTTTCCGAGTGTAAAGGGTTAATTCGTGTGTAGCATTTGTTTAATTTTAATAATTAAATTTTGTATGAAATAAAAATACTAATTAATATAGTATAAATTAAATTCTGTAAGTACAAAATCTGGAAAAGAAAAAAAAAATTACACTACTTTTTTTTTTCTGTGAAATTTTTGTACAATTTTTCTTGTATTATTTTAATTGATAATACATTATTTAATAATGTCCTTAAATGATTTGGCTAGCAGTTCAACGGGAAAGCTATTTAAAGTTGTCATTTGATAGTTGTTGCTGATAATGAATATAATAATGCAATACTTGACGCAATGTCTGCCATTGGGGATTGAGACTGAACGTTTCATTCGGATCGTGTCAGTCATTGGCAATTGACTTTGCACAATTCGTTCAGGCCTCATCAGTCATTGGAGACTGATAATAAAATTTTCGTTCAGGCTGCGTTAGTCATTGTTGATTGACGATATACATTTGGAAAATTATATTATCTTGATAAATTTTAGTCTGGCGATAGCAAAATAATGCACCTAAATGCAGGCGGTCTTATCGCAATCTCACCTAGATCTCTAGTTGTTAATCAATCGTAGAAATCGAATATTACGGGCTAGACGAAAGGGGCGCCAAAGTGGTACTTAATGTGTTAATCAATAATAGTAATAAATCACTTAATCTGCTCTTTATATAAAATGTAAGATGTCACTGTTTACTTTCTCTTTTACGAAATACTGTTATCGGCAAAAAATTCGAACTCGGGGTTTTGACGGATCTCCACATTTTAGACTAACAGAGTCCGAAAAACATATTTTTGGCATTATGTCTGTCTGTCTGTGAGCATGATAACTAATGATTTGATCTAAATGGCTAAAAATTTAGTGTATGGAATTACAACCAAACGTGTAATTATCTATCAAATTTTGAACGAAATCCATTCACAGAAAGTCTATCTGTCTAGCTGTTCAAGTATAAGTGAACTCGATGACTGCAAAATGCTAAAAGTTAGGAAGATAAAATTTAGTAAACAAGTTTAGATCTAAAATATAAATGCTTACCAAATTTCGAATCAAATCTGTCAAACGGTTGACCGTCTTCTGGTGTGTACTTGCGCATGCAAGTAAACAGAATAACTCATAAACGCAATTACTTAAATCAAGGAATTTCAATATGTTATTTTATGATTGTAACCGTAGTTTTGTGTTAAATTTTGGTGTCAATCGACCGGCAAAAAAGAGTCCATTATACATATTCTCAAGAGAGAATCAGTAAAAATGCTAGATTCACGCCAAAGATCTGTATTTCATAAATATAGTTACCCGATGCCATGTATGGTATTATAGCCTTACCCAAGATTCACAATTTTACTCAAAGGAAGGCGAATAAAACTTTTAGTGGAAAGTATGCGAGAAAGTTTCGGGGAGACCACTCCCGTTGATTAATATAAGAAAAAGCATTGTATTAATTATCTTTCTGATATCACTCTTATTCAAATTCATTAGATTTTAATTTAATATTAATAATTTTATTGCTAGTTAGAATTCTAAAAAATAGTATTCAAACCATGGCTATTAAATATATTTCAATAAAATTAATGCTAATTTTAATTAAATAGTTACGTGGGAGAAATTTGGCCTGCTATTGAATGAAGGAACTCTATTAATTTCAACACAAACTTCATGATCCATTAAATAATAAAATGTTCTATTAAATAATCATTAAATAAGGATGAAATACTGCAGTCGGCTTATTATGAAATAATTGTAGAGGTAACATAATTTCATACCTTAATGATGTTTTATATAATAATAGATCGCAAGCAATTTCGACTTAAGTATATTATTTACTCCTTTACTGGATCATTACTTTCAAAACAAGCGGAAGTGGTCTCATTAAAACTTTCTCGCATATCCTCTAATATAGGTGCTATCCCAGATAATGCCTTTGTATAGTATTGGTGTAAAATAGCTAAAAAATATTAACTTTCGGTGTGAACTTAGAATTTTTAATGAATCTGTTGTGTCATCCTTGGCGAGCTATTTGAAGATTAATCCTTGGCATGCCGTCAGCAGAATCCGAAAATCGAATTTGTGTTTTTGACGCGTTTTTCCCAACCGATTGAGATAAAAATTAGACACAAAACACATTTGTAGTTCCAAAATGCCTTACTAAATCTGATATATTTAAATCTTTACAGTTTTGAGTTATCGTTTTTGAGTTCTAAAAGTACAGACTAACGGACAATCAATTGGTTGCTGATTTTGGCTCAAAATTTGATAAGTGTCTACACTATAAATGCTATAATGTTAAGATTATAGATGTTTATACCTCCGTGAGAATCTCGAGTTCAAATTTCTTTTTCTTTTTTTACGATTGTTATATTTTTCTGTACTAAGTATACAAGAAAGTAATGACTAAGATGAATTATTATACATTTGTATTGTAGTTCAATTGTAACTGAATAGAAAATATGCAATTATTAATCAATAGGCAATGGCATAGAAGCTAAATAGCAGATATAATAAACATATTTTTACATTACGCGTCAATAATACACTTAATAATATGAAAATAACAAAGACTGTCATTTTTCGTTTTTACTACTACACGAGCCTCGGTATGAGTCATGATGTCAGTATCGATTTATCGACTTTTATTTATGTACGTAAATATTCAATGCAGTGTAATTAGGAGATTTGTGTACGAATACAGAAAACAGTTTATTTTAAAAGAATTTTGTTTTGTCAACATTGAAATCAAATTTCTACATAGTTTAAAGCATTGAGTAACAATGTGGAAAAAAGAAATAACAGTTTCAAAGTCTACACATAAATTAAACTTGTGTGTGTCATTACGGGTCTAGATTTTGCATCATTTCAAAAGATAATTGCAAAATATGTAATCTTATCAATTGTTTTTCCTCAGGAGTGACTATCAGAGGTTTTCAAATTAGGAGAAGCAACTCATTTTTAATTTTTTAAAGTTATTCTTTATCTGCATTTCAACGTAATCAAAAGTTGTGAATCTATATTTAAATAGAATTCTTAACTGTTGGGAGATGTATGTGATGGGACTTTCTTATTTAAATTCGTTGTAACCATTCGTTAAACTTCTTGTAAACATGATGTTAAAATATCATCTTTAAATCAAATTTATTATTTTTATTTTAAGTCAAAAGATAAATAAGTTATTTTCATTTTATTTCCATTAATTAAATACGCTCGTTATCTTGTGTCCCCAGTTATTTTAAATGAATAATTCTTTAATTGCATTACTTTTTTGAAGATTTCCATTTAATTTACATTTTTATTCAATTATATTATAAATTGAATTAAAGATATTAAAAAGTTCTTTCGTTAAAAAAATTTTCATTAAATATTTTTGAATACTTTAAATGAGAGTTATGTCGTAAAATTTTAAAATATTTTAATCATTACTCTATTTATTAAATTTACTTATTATTCATTTAGTAACTGGACGATTAATGTTGTATAAATCATTTTAAAACTTTAAGTTTAGAATTTTAACCAATGCACAAATTCAGTTCAATCCCTATGGATTGAACTGAATTCAATTGGATCCAAAAATTTGGATCCAAAAAATCTCTAAAATGGCAACATTCAACATTTTTATTCCAGAATAAAATTGTGCCTTTTTCTATGCATTAATTTTTTTAGAAAATGTGATTTGAGCGAATGTGACTTTTTAAAATTGTGTCACATTAAAAATAATTATCAGTTTTAACTAAAAAAAAAAATAGTGATTTCTCTCGCTATACTCAATTTTACATCCAGTTTTTTTTATTTGAAATTTTCGTTAAAATGAATAGCTTCTATTTGGCTTTTACTTAGCCAACTTCCGCTATATTTTAGATGGTTTATTGCCTTTATAAACTTTACTTTCTTTATTTTCCTCTATACTTTGAGCTGTAATAAGAAAATTGATCAAAATATCTCTTTTAAATTTAGAATCTCTGTCTAAGCAAAATAGTTATCAAAAGTATGTTTTCTATTAGACATATAATGAACAATTTCTTCTGAATTTATTTATAAATAAAATTCCCCAATTTCCCAAACTCTGTATATTCTGTTATTGATTTTCCCACGCACTTCATATAATTATTCCCTCTAACATATATAGTCAAAAATGAGGGTGCCTCTATGTTATTTAATCAAATATTTTTGGCGCCATTTTAAAATGAATGCAAGCATTCACAAATACATAGTTTCAACCAAAACTCTCAAGAAAATATAAGGTTGCAGAAATCTATAGCTCATGATAGGTTTTTTCCATAAAAATTAAATCGGAATCGATTTAGAAATGGAGGCTGCTAGAATTAAAGTATCCCTATTCAGATCACTGTACAGGAAAAAAAAAGCTACATTGTTCAGAGCATGGGGAAACTGATGATCTCAAATCGTACAAAAAAAAAAAAAACAGAAACATCGTATTAAAATAATCACCTTTTACCTCGTTTTACTTTACCATTAATTAAAATTACATTTATATATTTATCCGCTTAATTGTTTTGCTTTTTATAATCTAAATAAATAGTTTGCATTTGGAGAGTTGCTGCCTTACTGATTTAATCAAAAGTCCATAAAATACTTGAAGTGTTTATGGATTATGTGTAATATTTTTATCGAATTATAATGTCTTAGAATGACTTAATGTCAGCTTATAAGTTGAAATAGATGATTCGATGCCGTATGACGATTGAGGGTTTAATACAAATACCAATATCTATTACAATTCTATATCGTTTATGATTTGTAATCAAGTTGCATCAGATAACGATGACTGAATCATCGTTAGACTATAATGAATTATGCTTATGTCTGGAATTTTACCATTCAGTTTTGAAAAATTTTTTGCCTATTCGGTGGTCCAGATTCTCAAAAGTGTACATCATTGGGATTTTAGTTCTTGTGACCACAAATGTTTTTTTGCTCAGAACATTGATATTATAATTCTAATTGCTCTGTGTAGTTAAAAATAAATGGTATTTCATATTAATTAATTAACTGCTGTTATACTTTATGCAGATTTTCAAGAGAGGCGATGCTAATTGTGGGTACATCTATGATGACCCTCACAATGGCTTCGATTCCTATGTGCAATGCACTTTGGGCATTGGCTATTGTTTTGGCTGTCATGGGTTTCTTTATGGGAACCATTGACACCGTGGCAAATGTATCCATGATATGCATCTATGGGAAATATGTATCTCCTTTTCTACAGGTATGTTTTAATGAATATATTTTGATCCCTTTGTTTAGATATCTTCCAGAATGGCTTAAACGTTTCTGCATTTTAGCTCTCATGTATTGAAATTCATAAAATTTTGAAAAAATATTATGAAATTAGTTTCACTGTATAAATTTTATTTCTTTTTCTTCTAAATTTAGATTAAACATTGAAACTATTTCAAAACTGATCTTTATTGATTAAATACTATCGATTTGAAACGTAATGTATCTTATCTATGAAATTTAATAGAATTTTTTTCTTTAAAAAGCTGACAATGAATTGTTTTACATGCATTCCTTTTTTGTTTCTTCAGAAAAAAAAATGTAAAAGAACGTTGTAACTGAAATTCAACAGTTTATTGCTGGAAAGAATCACTAATATCATTTTTGGCATCATGTTTTCTAAATCAAGACATACAATGTGTCCAGGAAAGTGCAGCGGTTTTTAAAATGAGATAATAAGCAAAATCGTGAAATATATTCTTCTTTTTGCAGATTAAGGAGTGATATCTGAATTTTCGTTTACCAAATATCAACTATATGTGGAACATCAGATGCTTCCAATCATTGAAAAGCAGAAGCAAATCGCATCATAACAATCATATGCTCAAAAAATATAATTGTACATGTAGCTATATCCAATAACAGCTTTGTTGCATCCAGTGTTGGAGAGAATAAAATCAATGCCAATCCGTATAGTTTGTGATCATTCTTAATATTCTGGACGATTTATCTGGAGCAACTTGAATTGTTCTAGAAGGTGGATATTGAACTCCGAAAAATTACTACAAGGCTTGCAGAAATAAAGTAGATCATGAAACATAAATCTAAATTATTTCAAAAGCGACTTTGAAAAACGTCTATGTACTTTTCTTATTTTGCTTGCAATTTTATAGTGCATATTTCGGGATACACGCTCGTTTAAATATTTTGCAATGATTGGCAGAATTTGTCGAAAAGTCATCTATTGGTGATACTTGGTATTAACCGAGTTTATTAACAAAGCTAAAAAAATTGATATTTCCCATCCTCATTAATCGTGTGCAAGAAATACTATCTTAACTAAATAATAAGTTGCTTATCCTCTTCTAGACATGTTTTAAGTTGCCAATATGGTACTATCTATAAATCTAAAAGAATTATGCTATTCAGTGTTTGTTAAAAATTTTTGGATTTTCTATAATATATTCAAATTTTGCTGAATCCATGTTTTTTTTAAATTAAAATTCAAGACATTTATTTATTCATGCCATTTTAGATAAAATAATCACCTAAAATAAATCCATTAAACAATCACATTAAAAGCACAAATACAACTAAACAGCTAAGGTTTTTTTCAGAAACTTCTAATTACCCTTTTCTTCCGTTCCAACTATAGTACTATAGGCATTTAAAAGGCATTTGACATTAAGGGCATTTACATTAAAGGCATTTTAAAAAGAACATTTATATTTTCAATAAATTCTCTTAATAGAATCGGAGAGAGTGTTCCGCTCCGAGACTTTATAAATGTTTATGTATACTCTTAATAAATGTTAAATAAATGCATACTCTTTAATAAATGTTTCCCACCTCTCTCTCATACACACGGATAAAAATTGTAAACCTTGGGCAATTTTTTTTTCGTAGTATAATAATGAAAACTGAACATACATCTTGGATGCCTTCTTTTCTCAAACAACTGGAAATAAAATTGGAAAACGAACTATTAACAAGTTTACATATCAAATTTTATTTATCTGTATCGTTTTATTTTTGAGTTATATCATTTATATAATTGCGCATTTACAGACACACAGTCAATTTTTTGAAATATTTGGTCCAAAATTTAACATTGATCTACATTTTAAGTGCTAAACCTGTGTGTTTAATTTTATCTGCTCAGTTCTTTACGTTTTGTACTTAACTTGTTCAGTTACGCGGACAGACAGACAAACTTCTTGTGAATCGATTTCTTTCAAAATTCGATAATTATAAATTTGGTACAACATTTCTTCTATCAACGCAGTGTTTGCGTTCACCACAGATATACTACTCCAAGAATTTCTTCTTCGAATTCTGGAAGGTCTGAACCATGAAGATTCTTTAAAATTTTGAGATCGGATTTTTTTGACGATTACAATACATTCTCTTTGTACACTTCTTATTTCAAAAAGTGAAAAAGGCATGATAAATCTTGTCTACGTGTATTTTTAATGCAATGAACCATGCAAAGATATAATATTTCTATTCAGTTTTACACTTAAATTAAAAATATAAAAGTCATAATGGATTTCGAAAATGTTTGCTATTAAGCTAGGAATGTTCAAATATGAAAGTTTCCCAATTCATGAAATTTAATTATAAAACATTCGATTATCAAATCGAAATTTTTTAAAGAGAGCTGATTAGTTTAGGTATTTAAAGAAAATCAAAGTACACGTGTTCTTTCTTTATTGACACGTGCCTATATTATATTATAAAAATTCTCTAACGTGTTGCTGAGTAATGAAGAATATTATTTTACGTCTGCGTCTACTTTCAATGCGATTATTTCTGATATTCATAGATATCTGTTTTTAATGTGATTATTTTAATGTGATTGTGTAATTTTAAAATGATCGAATTTCAGAAAATGCATTAAACTAAGAAACATTTCGGATAGAAGTTATTTATATCTGATTAAACTGCAAAGATAACAAATTTCCTTACTGTAGTTATTTCCACAGCATTAAAAATGATGTGATAATTTTTAAAAATATTCTTCCAAGTATAATTACGAATCGAAAAGTCAGAATAGTTTGGAAAAGAGCAGGATAATTTGCAACATTTAAACATTTATTCTATGGAAGCCAAATATTTTAATTTGAGAAAAGATACTTTGAATACGAGAAATCCATTAGAGTTTGATTGCAAATGGTTAAAAAAAAATACATTGATTTTTTTACTTTCTCATATACGAAGTATAAAATGAGCAAAGCAATATGATCTCAAAAAATTCGACCTTGAGATTTTGGCGAATCTCCAGACTCCGGAGTTCTTTCTGCCAAACCGAAAAACATAATTTCAAAATTATGTCTATCTATCTGTAGACGTAACTCGGGGAAGAAAAAAAGAAAGAAAGAATAAGGAAAAAAAGAGGAAGAAATATCAGAGTCGAATGAAAATGGGTGTGTTATCTTCACATCAAATTTGAAGATTATTATCGGATTTTTGGTGAAATGTATTCACAGGAAGTTTATTTGTCTGTCTGTTCTGAAAACACGATAACTATAAAATATCAAAAGAGAAGGATGAAATTAGGTAAATTTTAAATTGCATATCTCTGTCAAATTTTAAACCAAGTTTGTCGGTAAGTTATCAGTTTATCGATCTGTATGTACATTTCCATGCTTGCAAGCGCGATAACTCAAAAACATAACGACTTTCATAAATGAAATTTGGTATTGATCCTGTTACCAAAATTGTTGATCTATGTCAAATTCTGATGTAATCGGTCGGTATAAGAAAAGTTGTCTTCACTATACTATGAAACATAAAACGTTCATTGTGGGACATTGAAAATAAAAAAAAGTACATACTCGTGATGTTCACGACTTTTCTCAAAGGTCACGGTGTTTATTCGAAAGGAAGTTTCACATTTCAGCATTCAGCTGCTTGCATAAGGTATCTGAATTAAATCAACAATTTGCATTGAGGAAACCAATATGAATATTTATATTTGTGTTACATTACAAAGTTTAACTTTTCAAATTTCTTTGCAATGAAATGAAAATCTCTGCGAGCGCTAGTATCACACTGCTGAATGTTTTAAATATCCTCGATATTTTATTAAAGGTATAGACTCGATATTTTATAAAAATAATTTGAGACAAGTTTTATCATGCATATTTTTATTTCATCCAAAAAGCAATCTTTTTGCTGACTTATAATTATTTGTTCGATACCTAAAACATAAAGTCAAGGATTATATTCTGAATTTGAAGGAGGCATGTTGTTCTGTAAATGCTTCGAAAAACGACCTTAAATAACTGTCTACAGTTTGTGCAAATTTTAGTTAAAAAAAAAAGGAACAATCTTCTTTTTGAAGCACAAACTTTGTAAAATTAACCACTTTTCTAAAGCACAAACCTTGTAAAATTAATCACTTTTCTAAAGCACAGACCATGCAAAATTAATCACTTGTAATATTTTCATTACTTTCGGATGCCGAGCATTCTATATTTTTCTCAAACGTTTCTCTTTTTATTCATATTATTATAAAACTCAAGTATTGAATCTGATAAGCATATGAATCAATCATTAGATTAAAATATTAAATAAAAATTGTAAGGATTAAATTGGATATTTAAAAATCTAATTTAAGACTCCAAGATCATAGTTAAAATATTATTCTAGTTAAATCAGAAAAATCAGTTACTTTTAAAACAAAATGTAAATATAGTCTTGTATATAACTCCGAATTCTGTAAATACATATTCTAGTATATAATCCATTCTGTAAACACATATTCAAATATGATTATCAAAAATGTATAAACTTCTAAGTAGTTCTTTAAAATTCTTAATTATGAAACAAGTGCTTAATAAAATTATTCATTTTCTAGGCCATTCATTTCTTCTACGGGGTCGGGGCTTTTTTAAGCCCCATGATTGCTCAGCCCTTCTTACTCAATGAGGACTGCAGTCCTTTCATTTCGAATGAAACTTACATCTTAGATGATACGAACGAGACCCTACCAGCTTCTACTCTGGAAGAAGCTCGCCAAATGACACACATCGACTACGCCTTCTTCATCATGGCCTTAACCATGGTGAGTTTCTGTTAGCGATAACAAATCATATGACGATAAAATTAATTTATAATTATTTATTTTTTGCTTTGATGTAATATCATATTAATCGACAACCCTGAAAAGTAATATATATCATTTAGTAGATTCTCTAAAACGGTCAGATGTTAATTTTATGGAGAATGGTAAGCATTATTGGTAGTACAAGATGCTAGACAGACCTAGATTTAATAGTTTGATTTTTCTAGATTTGATATGTCATATAATATAAATTATGCCGCTTGCCTGTAAAAATTATCAGGCATTTGGTATGATTCTAAAAGCCTGTTCCTAGTTCGCCTACGATGAAAAATGACTCTTTTGAACTTTCACCTGAGAAACACCATTTTGTTTCTCAGGAGAAGGTTCAAAAATGAAAATAGCATCTGTTATACACTACAGGTCAAAGAAATATGTAACTTTGCATCTTACCTTCTAAACAACCGATGTAGAAAATAAAAGCTCACACTTAAGAAAGTTTCGGTTTCATTTACCCTCCCTCTCCCCCTTTAACACAGTATAAACTATCTAACATAAGAAAATAACATTGAAATAAGCAAAAAAAAAATTAATTGCTTTAAATGGAAAACTTACTTCCCAACTCAATAAGTCTGAGGGATTGTAGAAAAGTTCATCCCTCTAGTTCTTTGCGCGTTTGAATTATCATATTCACAATCACACGGACAGACAGACTTCTTGTCGATAGATTTTGTCCAACACATGACAGAAATCTACAAACTTAAAGTTGGGATCACACATTAAATTTAATCTTTCTAGCTCAATTCATTTTTGAGTTATATTTTCAGTCATTATATCTTACATTTGCTTTTCGGATTTGGAGAACCTTGAACGTGGAAAAATCGAATTTCGAATTTTTTTAACGATTACAACACATTCTCTTCATATACTTCACAAGAAGTCTTTAGGATATATCCGATACTGAAAAAAAACAACAACCCTGCTTCATTTAAAAGGGCCGTCTTTATTGCGTGTCTTCAAAATATAAGAAAATTCTCGAAATCCCATTTTCTTTAATAATGCCCACGGTTTAAATAATTCTTTTCAGGTACCTGTAGTCTTGCTTACATTCACATTGCTAGGCAGAAAGTACTGTCTGAGACTGCTGGGTGGAGCTCCACCAGACGCCGAAGAAAAGCAGAGTAAAGACTACGAAACTATGGAAGGTGAGCCAACTTTCTCCTGTACCTGTTTAATAATTCTGTTATGAAGCTAAAAGGGTCCCTCTTAATTACGGAACCTGTGTTTAAACGATGCCAAGAACAACTTTTACACTGACTTAATAAGGAAAATCATTATGTAGATATTTATCAATTATCTTTCTTTCATTAAATAGGCAAGAGATAAATCAGGAAATCTTATTACAGGCTTGAAACGATTTTATTTAGGCTATTTAGAAATATGAATTTTATTATTATGCAAATTTATTAACTTTAAATATGCGATGCTATTTAATCACTAATATCTTATTTATTATGCATTCGTGTTATACACCATTCTACATTCATACAGTAATGTTATTTATTACTTTAATTTTAATTAATTTACCAATAATTTATTTCATAACATGTACACTTTAAATTTTTTTTTTCCATTTTAATCTAGACTTTTTACAAAAATAAATTATGGATTTTTTAATTAAAAACAGGAAAAGAAAATTTGTAAAAGTTAGAATATTAAACTATATACATAAAAAAAATTATAATTTTTAAAAAAATAATATGGCATTTTAGCATCGATTTTAATTTGGGGTAAAGTGTTTGAAACAGTGTGGTAGCGAGGATAAGTGGTCTCCGAAACATATGGCTTCTTCGCCCCCATTTGTCATTAGGGACAGGTCAAATGTAACCTGGCGGGCGACCTGGTTATGTATTTTAGCCACAATAGATTTTTTTCTTTGTAAATAAATCAAATTTTCTTCATTAAAGGAATATCTAATTTTTGCGCGATCTCTTTTGTTAGTAGTTATCTATATCCTTTAATTATTTATATTGCACGTAAAATCGAACATTCACGATATTTCCTTGCCCTACCAATACAGTGGTGGCACTTTAGAATCGATTGTCAATCCAAAAACCTGTCAGAATTGACATGGTGTAGGATGAAAAGTTAAATATCCAATTCGTCTTCATTTCCATTAGTTTATTGTCCATGCCATTTGAAATAGACTGTCAGTATATACGAATAGAGTAGAAAAAGTCTGAGTGTGTGTGTGGAAGGAGGGGGGAGCTGCTTGCTGGAGGGGAAGGGGCTGTACTCTAGTAAGACGTTCAAGGACGGGTTTGGAGTGAAGCTGGCATGCTTGTAATGATCGATCCAAATGAATGAGTTAAAAGTGGGATAAGATGGACTAACTGAACTAAATGAATGGAGGGATCGAGAATAAGCATCGAATGGATGGGTTAAATGAATGGCGTGGAGGAGTCTAAAATGACCGGTTGAATGAATAGTCGTTAATGATCAACCAAATGGATAAGCTAAAAGTGAAATGGCAAGGAGTGGTCGGGAATGAGCAGCTTTGCGAGTTCTGGATATTTGTCAAGATGAATGATAATAAATATGCTTGCCTTATAAATATGTTTAATAATTGTTTCATTCCTATACAAGATTTCAAAATTTCTGTTTGAAGTTCTACTTTAATATAATGCATCAATGTGGCAGAATTTTTTAAATTTTAACATATTGGTCACTTTCAGATGGTGACAGTCGCAGTGATTCAGATCGAGTTCCCAAGAGTATAGCCCAAATTATCGTTGTGACTGCCCTTTCAGCTCTGCTCATGTTTCTTTATGATGGACTTCAGGTGAGACTAGATATTTAATGTTAATATATTTATGCATTATTGTTATAAATTTTTATTTATTGCCTTTATAGTGGAGAAGGTAAAATTCTGTCGTTTATTTTAATATAGTCATATGCTGACATACTATCAGTAAACTGCAATATGCGACATGCATGTTGAAATCAATAGAAGTTGTCTTCCAGAAACTTTCTTGCATATTCCCCGATAAACGTCTATTCCTCTTCTTTCCGCATAAAATTGTAAAACCTTGAGTAAAGCCGCAAATGTGTGGCATAACACTGAGGAACAATAATTACGAAATATAGGTCTTTTGTGTGAATCTAGCATTTTTACTGAATAACTCGCATTTTTGCTCGATCTTTTTTCCTACTTATTGAAATCAAAATTTGATACGGAATTACATTTGTAGTCACAAAATCATCATTACCGAATTTCATTGATTTAAGTCATTGTGTTTATGAGTTAATGGCGTTTTCATGCATGCGAAAATACAAATTATAAACAATCAACTCTTTGACAGATATGGTTCAAAATTTGTTGAGAACCTAAATTTTAGGTGCTAAATCTGTGTACCAAATTTTATCTCTCTAGCTTTTAACATTTAGCAATTATTGAATATTCGAACAGCCAGCCAGATAGAATTCCTCTGAATAGATTTCGTCCGAAATTCGACAGGAATCTACAAATTTGGTCGAAAATCCATGCACCAAATTTCATCCGTCTAGCCCGGAACGTTTTTGAGTTATGTTCACACACAGACATAATGGAAAAAAATGTTTTTCGAATTCAGGGAGATCTAAAACCATAGAAATGTGTTAAAATTTTGACTTTGTTCTGACGGTTATATTTTTTCTGTATACTTCATATACGGGGAAGTAAAACGCGTTGAAAATGCCATTCGTGCAAATCATGAGACTTAAAGTTATCAAATTTGGCGCTTAGTTATTTCTTGGAGTGAGAGTGCTCATTTTTGCCTTCCTTTGAAAATTTCTAATCCATTTTTTTCCCATTAAAGTCATCAATCGATAGAAAATAAATTTTGCTTGGCTGTCTGAATATATATATATGACAGGAACAAATAATGTTATAGTTTTTGAATTTTTAAGCTTAAAAATAATATCCTTACTTTAGAGAATCAAGTTTGGTTTAGTTAATAAAATTATATTGATAGAAGCTGAATGAAAGAGTAGATTAAAAAAATAAAGAAGAATATCATATAAACGAAAATACTGATAAATGAATTCAAATATTGAGGTGCAATTAACAATAAATATCACAAACATGAAAAGTTTCCTGGTAATTAAATATTCATGAGTCTCCTAAAGATTGTTCCATTTAATGATTTTTCCGTCAATTAAATGGAACGATTTTTCTTTTTTACTTTTTTCAATGAAGAAGCAAACGACAAAGTTTTATCACTATCTCATCAATAATGAATACTAGTGTAACCCATTTAAATGTGTTTGACCAGGTGGAAATGGGATTAATTTCATGAATGATGCTGTTAGTTTCCATTATAACTTTTCTGTTTAAGTTTTTACTTGCTTAATTAATCTAATTTGACTCGCAATCAATAATACATTCAATCCTATTATATATTTTGCATCCTACAATAACTGATGGATCACTATATTGTAGAATCCGTAATTGAATCCTACAATATAATGATCCATGAGTTTTCTTTCCAGACATAATTATAAATTTATTGTAAAGAATCCATACCAGTTTGAACATAGGTATTTCCTAATTATTTATAAAAATTTGGATTGAAGAAAAATAAATTATTGAAAGTCATTTCTACTTTATTTTTTTACTTTCTCATATACTTAGTATAAATAAAAAGAACAGTAATCTTCGAAAAATACTAGCTCGAGATTATGATGAATCTCCTCGTTTTAAACCTTCCAGAGTTCAAAACATTCGTTTTGAGCCAAATTCAATAAATGATTGACCGCCTGTTGGTCTGTACTTTCAGAAACATGTAAACAAGATAATTCAAAAACGCAATGAATTAAATATATCAAATTTGTTATTTGATTTTGTGACTACAAGGTGTAGTTTTGAGTCAAATTTTTATTTCAATCGGTTGAGAAAAGCGCGTCTAAAACACAAATTCGATTTTCAGATACTATTGACAACATGCCAGGGATTAATCGCCAAATAGCTCCCCAAGGATGATTCGATAGATTCATTAAAAATGCTATATTAATGCCAAAGGTTAATATTTCGTAACTATTGCAAGTCAATGGTATGCAAAGTGTTCTCTGGGATAACATCTTTATTAGAGGGTATGCGAAAAAAGTTTTGCGTAGATTTTGGAGAAAGCTATTTCTCGCTTGCTATAACAGTAATTAATGCAATAAACAAGCCTTAGTACAAAACTCGAGTTCTTATTTATTCTGAAAATATTTATTGTAACCTTTAGCGGTGGAAAATCCTTTATCTACTTTTCATGTTCAGTTCAAATGTAGATAATTTATGTATATATGCAATTTTTTATAGAATAAATCGAATCAGTCTAGAGATATAATTGAATACAAAAAAGTATATTTTGTTTCTTTAAAAGATTTTTTTTTCACTTGAAAATATTTTATTTTGGTACTCAAAGGATTATCAGTTAATAGCTAAAAATTCGATTAGATAGCTAAAAAAAATATTTGCAACATAAAAACACCAAATATTTGGAGATACAAAAGAATTTCAGGAAAAATTTAAACGAATAGTTATTTGTTTACATTTTTAATAGACGTTTCGTACAAAATGCGGTACAAATATAAAACATATGTGATGAAAATTAATTGTTTTAACTTTTTGATCTTTGTAGGCAGCTTATGGCGGTTATATTTATTCTTATGCTGTGAAAGGTCCAGTTAAATTTCGCAAATCAGATGCAGCTTATCTCAATGCTTTGTTTTGGGTATGTATTTTTTTCGCTTCAGTATTGTCTTACCTTTCTAACACAATTTTATTTAAATGCTTCATATTTTTTAAAATTTTAATGTATATTTATTCCAACAATTAATCCATTTTTTTAGATTAAAAAATGTTCCTATGAGGTTATATTTAGATTGTGAAAAGGTTAATAACAAATAGTTGTATTAATATAGTTTAATTAAAGAATATTCAGATCTAAAGAAGCAAAGATAAAAATTTTGCAATTTTGAAAATTTAACAATAAAATAAAATAAAAATAAAGGAATAAAAATTTTTCGAAAGGATATTGTTGTGAAAGGAATTACATCAAATACTTAATTGTTATAAAAATGTAACCAGAAATATAATTTAATGAAAATATTACGCAGTGAATTTTTAAAAGCATCTTCAGAGTGTTTATTATAAAATAGCAATAAATATTCTTTGTCTAAGAATCTGTGATAAGAAATTTCTACCAATGCAACTCATGAATTGTTTTTGTAACGGAGCATTTTTTTATGTAAACTAAAAGGAGATATTTCTTTAAAATTAAAAACAAATATCGATCACTGAAGAAATGATTTTTTTTATTCTTTTAATGCAAATCTGTAACTTCCTCTTGTGAAATCTTTTACATCGAAAAAAGTTTATGCATTTTCGGTAAACTTCTGTTTTTAACTGCGCATATTTTTATGAAAATAATTAATTATAATTGTATATGGCGACTTCATTTTAAAAATATAAATTTACTTTTTTTCTTACAGGGCATGTTTGCTGCTGGACGACTCTTATCCATAGCTTTGGCAACTAGACTTTCACCTTCATTCATGCTATTTTGTAATATAGTAAGTAAGCGAAGACAATTTATTACAAATTAATTGATGCAAACAAAATGAATTGAAATTTGATTTCCAATAATATAGAATTTATATTAACACTTTAACCAGTATGTTTCACCTGAATCCAGTGTGTTTTACAAGTAATATATTTGTTCGAGCAGTGTGAGTGATATGATTCATGTGAAATTTTGTGTGAATATATGATTCGCATGAAATCTTTTGTTTCTTTTATTCGTAGCTCAGCGATGATTCACATAGGCCACATAAATATATAATAACTGTTAAATATTAATATACCGAACAAAATAAGCTAGTTGGCATTATATTTATGATACAATTATTTTTTAATGGCTGCTTATCGCTACGTGCTGTTTTATTTCATGACGAATCGCTAAATTCGAGCTCAAATTCATCGTGGTAATCTGGAATTAATTATAGCACCTACAGATAGTATATTAATTATTAATTTCTGGAAACGCTATTATTCCTTCTCATAAGGACCCCCATTTCTTTAAAAAAATGCATAGAATTATATTTGAATAAAAATTTCTGATGTAGACACTTTTATATTATATTACTTTGCTTTCACTGTACTACTTATAAAATGCAATATACTACTTATGCACTGTACTACTTATAATTGCGAATAAAAAATAAGAACCGATACGACACGTTTCTAATCGCAAACATATCGTGCTGTTTGCCTGTCTGTTTTGATGTAAGAGGCCACTTCCTACACATTCAAAAAGAATTTTGACAACTGTTGTTAAAAATGCTTTTGTCGGTATTTGTATGATTTTGCAAGGGTAATTGGTCAATTATTTCTCATGTTCTAGCATATGTAAGCAATATTTTGTATTGTGGAGATTAATATGTTATTATAATTTTTTTAAATCGAAATAAAGCATTTCCGTAAATAACCAAAATATATTAAATATTAAAATTTACTTTAATGCTCAATTTTGTTTTATAATGACATTTAGATAATGACTTTGAAAAGATAATCAGGCAGGATTAAAAATATATAGTTTTTTCATCTAATAGAACTCACACCCCCTAGAGCTACAACTTATAAAACTCTGGAGGTACTATAAAAGAGAACTACTTGCATTGAAAGGGAGAACGGGGTTCTAAATAATGAGTCGCCATTTCTATAATGTTCCCAAGAGACGTCTTTTCGGAAATTCTTTGTGGGAAAGCAGATTAATGTTTGCATTAAAAACGAGGAAAATGAAATGAACAAAATTAAAAAGGTTTTGTGCAGCAATCGTGAGTCTAATGTCATAATTTCATGTTGAAGCATGCTTGTCTACGGGGGTAATTCTCCGAGTTATTTTATGCCTAATGCTGGTGATCTATTTGTATATATAACTGTAAGAATTTTTTTAAATACTAAAGGAGTTACTTATATCTAACGGAATAGCCTAGGATTATCTGATATTAGCTGCCTTTGGCGATAAACTTGGTTGATTAAAATATTAGTTATTCTGGCAATTAAACTCTTAATACTTAATATATTTATTTAAACTTTCACCTTATTATTTGAATGGCTTGAAAAACTTGAATTTAATGCAATCAGCCTGCTACTAATTATTGTTACAAAATGTATATACTACGAAATAAGGCCAAAAATGAAAATCCTATTTCGAAAATGATGTAAAAAACAATATTTTTAATAGTTATTTTAAACTCTGACAGCGATTTGCTATTGAATGGCTTAATCGAAAATGAAATTAGTTTGAATTTCAACATAACATTACAAATATTGTAAAAAATTGCGTAAAATTAAATTAAAGAAATAATAAAGCTATTGAAAAATTGTAAGGAAATTGTGTCATTAAAAAGATGAGTTTTTGGTTTTTAATTTTAAAATAATGTTAACGTTATTTTTACAATTTATTTTCAGAAGATGCAGCTGAAAAAAAATCAAATTCTTTCTAAATATTTAATTGATTTAGATTTGAATTAATTTTTGTAATTTGAAATGCTGACGGAGATCTTTTTCTTGCCTTGAAAAATTTGCGTACAAAATTCATTCGGATCGGACATAAACTGTATATTTTTATAAAAGATATAGAAACAAATAAACATGTGTAGATATACATAATATTTATGTTTAGAGCTAATTGTTTATAAAAGGGATTTCTCTAAAATATTGTCATATCCGTGTTCAGATAGGTGAAATAAAGATTATTTTTTTGAAAATACAACAATATGTATTACTGAGGAGAGGGTTCGATTTATCTTTCTTATTAATTAAGAAGATACAGGATGTAACTTTTTATCAGTTACCTTACTATCTCTTAATTCATTAGTTGATATCAAAAATTAAATTTTCAAATTCGTCTACATCCATGCAAATAGATGAAGAAATCGGTTTTATTTAAATATATACCAAATACGGAAACACATGGCTTTGCGTATGTATGCCATTCAAGTTTTGATTTCTTCAAAACAGGAGTGAAATGAAAGCTGATAGTAGAGATGTTTATTTACTTTTTTTTTTATCTAACAGTATATTTAAGCATTACATAAATTTCCAATTAAAACAGATTAGGATGATTGAAAAAAAATGAAATTGTCGTCT
Organism: Argiope aurantia; assembly: GCA_026543865.1. Taxonomy (NCBI): domain Eukaryota; kingdom Metazoa; phylum Arthropoda; class Arachnida; order Araneae; family Araneidae; genus Argiope; species Argiope aurantia. The sequence goes on from JAPMOR010117042.1 coordinate 257,002, forward strand.
TAATATTAATATTACTTTAGCTCTAAAATCTAAAACTCACAAGGATATATTTTCTCCCGAAACAGATTGGTTGTACATTTGGCTTACTACTGATGTTGGCTTTAAGGTATAACCACATAATGTTGATTATTGGGACATGTTTATTGGGAATCTTCATGAGTAGTGTATTCCCTACAACGTTGTCACTTACAGAGCAATATATACATGTCACACGTAAGTATCCAGCTTCGTATTGTATATAAATTTCATTTTAGATGCCTATTTTCATTAAGATAAATAAAAATGTGTATTTTCGAGTGAAATGAAAGTATTTTTGAAGTTGTGATTAGAATTTGTCTAAATGTTACAAAATAGATTTTTTTTTGGTGCTCTTAGAAAACCGAAACATTGTAAGAAAATTGGAGGACATGAAATTTTTGCCTGCTGTTTATGATAATTCAAAAATTGAACAAATAATTTCTTTTTTTGGAGTTTGTGAAACTTAAAATTTTAGGACGTCATTATATTACAAAAAGACAATTCATTATTATAGAAATAAAAAGTGTGGTAATTTTTCTAACCAATTTGCTAAATTAAATTTCAAATACACGTTAATTCCTCGAATCATAATGAAAGGCAGTAAAAAATTAAAGGTAATGAAATGGTTTGCGATAATGCAGTTATTATCTTGACAAAGGAAGATAATAACGAGATAATAGTAATAACAGATTATCAAGATTTACTTAAGATTGCTTTCGATTAACGAAGAAACGAACTAAATGCAATGAAAGATTCAATAGCAGTTTCGTGGAATTAATTAAAATATGACTATTTAATCTGATTTTATCAACTATAAATATAGCAGTGCAAATAAATTTGGTTTCAGCGAAACGAAGCATTAAATGACTATATTGTTAGCTTTTAACAATAAAACCTCCAATATAAAACAACAAAATCTGAAAGAAATATTCTTTATTCCATTAGTACTTACTATATTCTCTTTTTCAATCTTCTCTTTCAGTAGGCGTGTCCTACCGGGAGTTTGAAAAGGGGTAGAAAGAAAAATAAATATATAGCGGAGATTCCTATACGACCCATCTAGGGTCAACGCCCTTGGTTCGTTGCTTGTATGCCCCTACCATTGCCTAGTGGATTGCAACTGTAAGGTTAAAGATTTATTCTCAGTAAAACGGTTCCTATTAACAAAGTGCCCTAACATCGAATAGAAAGATAACAGTGACTATTGAAAAATATTGATTTCGTCTCTCTATGTTCTATTTGATTTTAAAAAGAAATAAATGCATAAATATTCACCATTGTGGTACCTTTATAAATCGGTATACGGGGTAATTATATCCTCTTTCTTTCTTGTCATTTATTGTATTTTAAATAAATTTGTCTCTAATTCATGAATATTTCTATCAGCTTCCACTACAAGTGTCCTAGTGTTTGGAGCAGCATTAGGAGAGATGTCAATGCCAGTTATTGTTGGTCATGTAAGTACACCAAAACTTTAAAATAATTTCATCAATTTATTTTTAATGTTACTGTAGTGATTGGATTTTGAAGCGTTAGGAAATAAACGTTCATAGATGGCGCTAGATAACTAGCGCGAATGTAATTAAAAGAGTGAGGTCATTCGAGTGTAGAGATGCACAATCCACGATTTTTTGAATAACAAATAATATTGCTATTGTTATTTTTAAATATGTGTTCCAAATATCTGTTATTTCAATCATATTATTAATTAAATATTATTACTTAATATTAAATATAAAATTTATTAATTGTAATTAATACTTAATTTACTAATTTAAATAATTAGTGAATTAGTGTGATTTAATTAATTTCTGTTTCAACTTACTTCTTAATTTTTTTTCTCAAAACTATTTATTTAGTTTCTTTATTGGAGTGAACCATTTTCTGGAACAGGTGAATTAAAAATATATGTAATTTCTTTAAAATGTTTACTTTAGTTCTATATTCTACCAATAGATGGCGCCTGCAGTAAACAGAAAATATGTAATCGAAGTCAATCATGTCACGAGCAATTAAAAATGATCTGTATGGAATAGTGCATCATCATATGCGAATATCGGAAGTCATTCCCGTAAAGTGGAGCGGTGACTTCGCACTTTCCGGTGAAATCACCGCTCCGATAAATTTCAGTGATATGCAATTCAATGATACGATAATTTCAATAACCGGTCCGTTCACTTTTCAATCCATTCACAGATTTCTTTCGAGAGCTTCCATTGGACAGATGGTATCGATTGTTACTTTCCAGTGAAGTCACCGCTCCGGCAAATTTCAGTGATATCGTATCGATTGTTACTTTCTATCGTGATCCAAACCTGTAATCGAAATATCACCACTAAGATCGTATCAAGGATTTGAATCACACCCCTCTTTGAAAAGTATTGATCACTTGTATTTGTGACTTTTTGATATTGGTTACGTAATAACCGCTCGTAAAATATTCGTCATCCCTATTCTAGCGTTCGCTCTTGAAGAAGGAGTTACTGAGCAGAGTAACTCGAACGAATCTGCACTAAATTTGTTGTTAAGTTTTCTATTTGCCTATTTATTCAAAGCAGTCACGAACCAGCCACGACAGTTACATTAATTAATTTTTTTGAACTATCATATTAGTAAAATAGAAACTAATCGAATATTCAGATAAATATTAGATATACAACGTAGTTTCTAGTCTTTTGTTCCTGGTCCTGAACTCTACCTTAGAATGAGCCAATGCATATATATATATATATATATATATATATATATATATATATAATATAAAATATATATTTCCTGTTTATTTTTTTAAAAATTTTTTCATTTATTTATATTTTTTTCTTTTCTGAAAAATTCTTTATTTTCTTTTCTTTTTTTCTGTTTTCTATGTTTAAACTGCCTATCTTTGGTAAATTTTATTATTCACTAATTATGTTTCAATAATACTATTACTATGGAATATTATGTAGACTCTTCTGCTTATGTTATTTAGATATTATCCATGTTTTCTTATGCCTGCTCCTTTATTTTTTGTTCCGACTTTTTTATTTTCTTTGGCTGTATTTAGCGTCTTTTGCATTTAGTACACATGCGTATGTAAGATTTTTTTGAAGGGCTAGTACTTTAAATGCTATTTAAATATCATTTTTTAATTTTAATTAGGAGCGTTTTACAGGTGTAACGCCATTTTTGGCACACACCTAATCGTTATCAGAATACCACATAGCTCCACTATTATATTTTTAAGATTGAATTTAAGAAACTGTATTTTAGAAATGAAATTTTTTTTGTAAACCATATCGAAAACGGTTTCAATTTATTTATTCAATTTATTGTTCGATTATTTAAGTTTCTAGGACCAACATAATAATGAAACAAAATCTTGCTCTTGTTACACGACTGTTTTAGTTGGAACAAATATTATGTTTGAATGATGATATTGTTTTACCAATTCTTGATATTTTAAGCATTTATTTTTTTAAATTTAAACTGTTTTTTGTGGGAGTGACTTTAATCTATTGGACCAGGTATCTCAAATTGGATAGTGAAACAGAATGGAGTCTATCCTAGATTTATCTCGGAGATATAAGTTGTAAGCAGGGCATTCATACGAGATGGTTCAAAATTGGATTTAATATATATAATTATATATATTTACTTTTTTTGTATCCGAAACATACAAATAGAAAATACTGTAGTCTTCAGGAAATTAAACTGAGATTTAGATGAATCTTCACTTTTCACACATTTCCGTGTCAAAAAAACAAACTAAAAAAAACCCAGATTTTTAAAACTATGATTTTTGTCATTTTGTGTGCATAGTAACAAAAAAATACAACAAGCCTCTCACATAAAATTTAGTATATTATCTTTTTTCGTATGTTATCTTTATTTCAAAATTGTACATTTTTATTATTTTTTGAATGAAATTCATCCACAAAAAATTTGTTTTCCTCCCTTTGCTTATTTGTCACATAAACTTAAAACTGCAAAGAAATAGAAGAATTGAATTTGGAATATAGATACATCCTTTAAATTCTAGGTTCGTTTTAAATTTTGGTTCCAATGGAATAAAAAGAAGACATCTAAAACGCATATTTGCTTTTCTTCAATATACTACGAATCATGCCCTATAAGCAAAAACTCATTTTCCGGATGTTTTATGACATTAAGAATACTGAAAAACTCTTTGGATTTTTAATTAAAAATTCCTGGTATTTTTGTGAAAATACTAAGAATATCTTGTACTATGTTGCGCTAGCAAAAGACAAAAAAAAAAAAAAAATCACGACGAAAAAACTTCCTCTTAATTCATAGTTTCTTACAAGCAAAATTGTTGTCCAAAATTATTTTCAGTTGCGTTGGTTTTGCACTTTTTAAGGACATGTCTTGGTTTTCAAAACATTTTGATTTCAATTGTGATGATCATAAATAAATATTTTTTCAAAAATTTGAAATTTTCTGTATTTTATAAATTTTAATGGCTTCAATTGTTTTCAGGAATTCGGTCGAGCCGGACCAACAAGTTTTCTTGTGATAGGAATGATCTTATGTTTCATCTCTATAATTGCTTATATGACACTGTGGTTAGTTGGACTAACACTTCTAAAACCAGACAGTAAGTTTTGGAGAAAAATATTAATTTTGACTAATTCTTACCTTTTAGAAGTCAATTTACAAAAAAGGCCAGTTTTTCTCTTGTTTTTTTTTATCGTATTTAATAACCTTTTTTTCTTTTACGTTTCAGTTAAAAAAATTTTCAAATAAGGAAAATAAAAATTTACTGTATGTATTTTTTAAACACAACTTGTATTAAGTTTTTTCTGACGACACAAAGAGAATCTATTTTCCTATTGTCACGGTAAAACAAAAGAAAATTTTACATTGCTAAATTAATAATGAATTGAACATTAAATCTGAAATATAAAAGCGGAAATAATAAAGAGAAAATATATTCATATGCCATGTCAGACGAAATTTTTAAAACATAAGTGTATTTTAGCTTTCTAACATTTTGAATTATATTTATTTACTACAATCTTGTAGATTAGCAGATATCTTAATCAAGTTTAAAGGTTGCTATAGTGTCCCAGCTAGGATTTTACGTAAATAAAATTGTGGCTGAAGCTTATCTAATAGAAAAGAAAAGAAAATATAAAATTACGTTATTTTAAATAATAACAGTACAATTATTGCCATATCTAAGTTAATCAGCCTATAGCAATGATTTGAAGCTTATTAATACATTGAAAATGTTAGTAAACTCTATTTGTAAAAGGCAAATCCTTAACATACCTTTAACTAAATATTTAACGCTTATTCATTCTCGCATTTAAAACTAAGATTTTAATTTAGTCTCAAGTTGTTAAAACCAGCCGCCTTTGCCGATCAGCTTGTTCGCCGATATCAGTGGTTGCTAAAGTTTTTAGTTAAACATTTTATGTAATTTGCTCTTAATAGCTTGTTCAGCAAAATATTTTTTAACATTCAACTTTGACAGATATGTAGTTTTTACTATTTCAGAAGCCTTTCACAGTTCGGTTAATTGTGCTATGCATTTTTATAATTTTCTGTCATCTCACCTAAAAATTGAGCTTGGAATTTAATCTCTTCTGTTTCAATTTATACTAATACAGTAACTTTCATTCTGAAGCTTAACATATTCAATAAAAAATACGAGCATAAAAAGTAGAATCATTGCCATTTCTATTATTATTCAGTCAATATTTACTTTTAATTACATTGCATTGCGTTTACCTTTTTTCCCTTACACTTTTATGAGGCAATTCTTTTCCCCTGGTATACAGAGAATATTACATTAAATCATTTTTACTATGGAGTGTATTTTCTTTAATTCGTGTTCTGTCACGACTTACTTTCATATTGTTTATCTAATTAGGTGGTTCGATACAATCAGATAGTAGATATGAATCGCAAGAGTCACACGACAGTCAACGTTTTTTAGTTTTATTATTATGGTTATAAGGATTACCCTACGAAATTGTTTGTTATGAATAATAACCAATGAATTTTTGAAATATAATAATTATGGACATTATTATGGAATTAAAATGACATTGTTATGGAAATAACATTTTTAACACAATATAGTGGAATTATAGTGGAATCGTGGCTAAACCAATTAAAGATAATAAGATCCTTAAAATATTTCATTCATATTTATACACAATAATCAATAAAATAGATGAAAATAGTTAAAGTACTTTTTTCTTGCTTGTGTCTGCAATAGAATATTATGAAACTATCAATCAGCACAATTTGAATAGAAACTGATGTTGATTTGTTTAAAAATCCATAAAAAATACTAAGAAAGTAACTGTAAATTATGCACTGACCAAAAGAATACAATTTTTCACGGCACAGAGATAAAATGAAAAACCAAAATAATAATAATAAACTTATTTTGCTTTTAAAATAAACTCTTTAAACAAATTATATGTGTAAACCATTTTATCAGTTGTATAGCCAAATAGCAGAAACTTTTGAAATTTAAGAATTTTGATTTATTCCATCAGGGAAGGCACAAGAATCGATGATAAGACTGATATCCATCTTCATTGCGATACAAGAGCAGAAGAGATCGAAATTTTTTTCCTTCACTGGTTTTGTAAGGATATTTTTAAAGGGATTTTTTTTTTGACACGTGTAGATTTAGGAAAGGGAAATTTAGGCATCTTTAAAAGAATGTTGCAAGCATTAGGGATTTTTGTCATCGCCTAGAACATGAGAACCAGCTGAATTCATCAGTTTCTTTTAAACCGCATGTTATAAATAATAAAAAAAGTGGGAATGGGATCAGAAAATAAGAGAACATTTTAGAATGGAGTGAATATGAATTTAATCAGGATAAAAATTAGGAACTTAATTAAGACTTCAATTGCATTTAAAAATATTATTACATATATAACAAAAAATTTAAGCAATGATTTCAATTAGAAAACTTTTGGAAAATTCATATATTATACAATTTTTTAAATGTATCTTGAATGAATTAAACTACAGAAATTTCCTGCGTATTATTCACGTATTATCTGTTAAAAAATTATGAAGATAGATTCTAATAATCTGCAGCCATGGATAAATCTCATTATCTGCTTTTTAAACAAATCGCTATCAGTTTCTTTTGAAATTGTGCTGAAAAATTCCTTTAAATATTTTCATCAATTTCATAGACGGATTATCTGTTGATTTTTTTTGTCAGGGCTAAAAATAGCACCTACAGATTATACGCTGCCGTAGATAATACACAGGAAATTACGGTAAATCAATATGTCTTAATCCACGACGGCTGATTTACTCAATGAGTGAGATGTAAGGCAAAGCAGGTCACCAGGGAGTTAAATTAAATGAAATAAAACATAGTCATAAACAAACCTATAATGCTTATTTGCATTATGACTATGTCGGAAAAGTACTTAATATTTCGTTCTTTTTCCTACATAAACAACACTAATATTAGAACTTTCTACATCTGGACCTAATTTTCCAGAATAAACTAACCTTGTCAGAGATCACGTTTGTAATGTCCATGTATTTGTACTTCATCATAGGTAACTGGTTCTGCAAACAACCATGTACTCAACCAACGAAAGCAGAAGAGAAAAGAAAAAATTAAGCATTATTTTTCTGTTTAAGGTTTTCTTAACCAGAAATCACAAAAGTAAGCATTTGAAAAGTTCCACTTTATCACGAACAAATTTT
>JAPMOR010117042.1:269720-311525 GCA_026543865.1 Argiope aurantia
ATAATGGTCTTCTTCGCCAAATATATGCCAAAAACTGTACAGAAAATGGAAGGCGAAAACACAAGTCTGGTCAGTCAAAATGTACAGTATTATTCTCGCATGAACACAAGCGCTGCTCAAAGCCCAGAAGATCAAGAAGGGACAATCAATTTTGTGAAAAAAGAATGCGAATCTTCTCACTGATGATGCTGACCAATCAAGAAGTGTTTTGAACTCAGGTCTTGATCTGCAAGTACCTTTTAAATTAATGTTTCAAGGAATCGTGTTAATTTATAAACAGAAAAGAAATATTTACTTATGTATATGTACAGACCATCCAACAATAAAATCTGCTCTGTAAATATTTGATTTTGATAGCAAGACATTCAATTCCATGAACTTGAAATAATATATATATTTATTAATATGAATTAGAGAGAGACTGTAAGATATGTTAAATCTTGGGCATACCGTCATGTATCAATATATTCACTAAATAACGAGATTTTTTAATGTTAGATCAAAATTAATAATTTCGCATAAAGAAATTCCGACTATAAATCGATGCTTCATTATAGAAAAAAACTCGCAAATATTTTTTTCTCTCGATTCAACGAATGTTTTGTTGTTGTTCCATATAATTCACGAGAGAGCGTTATGTAAGATATTTATTTTATATTACATTCAGATATTTTACTCAAATATTAAATTTGGAACTCGAGAGTTTGGCTAATCTCCATGCTTTGACATAGATGCAATTTTTTGAAAAAGGTCCGTCCCTCTATGACAAAGATAACTCAAAAACGTTTTGAGCTAGACAATTGAAGTTTAGTATGCGTTCTTTACACCAAATTGACATGATATCAATAAAATAAAATTTGTAGTTGAGAAATCTCTTTTGAACAATATCAATATATATAATATATAAGCATTATTTTATGTGAAGTAGGATGCAGTTTTGAAGACAGTGAAATGACTTTCGATTTCGTGATGTCGTTTTATTTCATTTTGGAGAAGCAGGTATATGTACAAGCGATGAGCACACACACAACAGAGAGGAATGAGGAAAAGGCTCTTGGCCATTTTATCCCTGGTCTTATATAACCTGAAAAATTGATAGGGAAAATATTTCTTCATAGTGATAATACATAATGAGATTTTGATAGGGATTTTCGCTACAAAAGGAAGGTAATTTATTTCAGTTTTAACATCTAAAGACTATGCATATTCAAGTTTGGACCATATCTGTCAAATGGTTGACCATCTGTCAGTCTATACTTTTACATAAATGTAAACAAAATAACTGAATAAATTAAATAAATGGAATTTGATATATGGAAAATTTTCGAGGTAAGGGAAAACACAGGGATCTTTTAAAAAGAATGTGCTTATTGGACATTTTTCTATCCCTTCTTGCGGAGCGTGGGAATATGAGGTTCTTAGCCGGTTCAGCAATTTTACAAAGCTACTCTTGAATTAATTAAGTAGAGAAAGTGGAATTGGATCACAAAATAAGAGAATATTTTTAGAATGAAGTTATTATGGGCTAAATTAAGATAAAATCTTGGAAATTAATTAAATTGAAATTAGAATTAAAATATCATTACATATATATTTCCTTTGTCAATGAAATAAACTAAATATTACATTATTATAAAAGAATATGAGAAAAATGAATAAATGGTTATCCTGTTCATGCTTTGCAATTCACTCAACAGGAGTGCCTTCCCCAAACTTTCTCGCATATACTTTTAAATAAGTATTATCCTCTCTACTCCCACATAAAACAGGATCTTGGTCAAGGCTGTGAACATCAAGAGCGTTCAGACATTTATTTTCAGAGATTCGCACATCAGTTTTGTGCTTCGTTATATAGTAAAGAAAACCGGAATCTACTAGCGTACATTCTTTAGCGATTAATCGTTGGGATGCGGTTAATATCAAATGTATATTTTAAACGCATTTTTTCTCTCTGACCGACTGAAACCAACACTTGACATAGAGCCGCAATTGTAATAAAATGATCATATATCAAATTCCATTTATTTAATTTATTCAGTTATTTTGTTTACATTTATGTAAAAGTGTAGACTGACAGATGGTCAACCATTTGACAGATATGGTCCAAACTTGAATATGCATAGTCTTTAGATGTTAAAACTGAAATAAATTTCCTTACCTTAAGTTGTCATGTTTACGCTTTTACGTAATGCTTTACAAACTGATGAATCCTTGATGAAAATTTAATTCGAAATTTGATAACGAATTACACTTTTGATGCTACTTATGGGCATCAAATTTTATATATGTAGCTCTGTTCGTTTTGCAGTATTCGGAGAGACACACTTCCAATGGATGAACTCTGATCAATATTTGATAGAATAAATTTATGAAAATACCATAAACCAAAATTCATCCGGTTAGCTCAAAACATTTCCGATTTATCGCGTTCATAGATAAATAAGATTTTTGATAAAGGGAAGTCTGGATCGTGAAGATTCGTCAAAACCTCGAATTCGAAATTTTGATGATTACAATACTTTCTCAACGAATATTTCCTGTATAAAAAAGTAAAAACAAGCAAAATATGCGAAAAAGAATTATTATCGCAAATAGGTTTAATTTAGTTATATTAACGTCCAGTGTGGAAGGAACATGACAGCTATAATGGAATGGACCTCATATATTTGAGCTGTAGTCAGATGATTAAGAGGTTATTGAAACAAGACCTTCTCTCGCTATGCTTCTGCACGACACCAGCAGGAGAACTTCTGATCAATGGAGTCATATTTTTGTTTGCACAACCGTATACATGAAATATCTTTAGTGAAATCAATTTCGAACTTGAAATTCTCGACTCGATAATATTTCAGTCTCAAAAATGCATCATAGGTTCATCATACTTTCTTATGCATATGTTTTTTTCGTCGATTTTAGGCCTTATATCAAAATGAATATGAAGTTTGACATTTTATGTAATAAAACTGATTTGCTAGGGAAAAAAGAGTGAATGCTAGGATGACTAATTATTGAATTAATCATATCAGTGATTGAAATTACTGGACACAATAAAAGTGGCTTCATTTATTGTTCATAACACAAAAATAAAGATGAATTATTACATTTATAGACAGTACAAGATAGACTATGATATAATTAATGAAAAAATATAAAAATCAAGCTGCATTCATCCATAATAAATAAAATGTACATAGTCCTTGCATTCAAACTCAAAATGAACATGCAAATAAATTCTTAAAACTTGGAAAACTTTTAAGAATTAGTTTCAATATCAAATTTACACAAAATAAATTTATGTAAACACATTGTTTTTGAAATCATATGTTATAGCTAAAAAATAAATTGCACCACTTTATTTTACCTTCCTGAAATCTAGCATTTTAAGGATAATATTCATTATAAAAGCTGACTTGCAGAAGATTTTATAAATAAACTTGTTAACACACGAACCATTTCACATTTAGACGACACACAGGATATGCATAATACATTAGACATACACCACATGAAATACTCATATAGTTTATAACTACTTCCACCATCCCAATTAAAAAAAATAACCAGTACTCTCATTTACAAATAAATCGGCAGAACAATGAAAATATACATGTAATCATTTTATAATGATAATTTCAATATTACATTCATTTAATTACCCAAGTAAAAAAACGAATACATTTATAAAGTATACACCCTACATATATGCAATTTAATAAATTATTCACATTAATTTCACACATGAGTGTTTAATTGAATAGCTCTCTTATTATATTTTTATGAATATAAATATTGATGCTTCTAAATGATAATTCAAATTACTAAATGGATTCATAAAATTTTTTGTTTTTACATATGAGCTTATAAAATATTCAAAATTAGCTGCAGACAGTAAGCCAAATTATACTTTGATGAATATTTTGTAAATATTTCACATACTTCCTTTTAGCTTATTTTATTATTTGCATTCCACATAACTCATTATTTTCAGATTTTCTAAAATTAAATGTAGAAGGGAAATGTGGTATTTGTTTCTATACTACTATATGATGCAACATCTAATTTCAAGAATGTTTAAACAAAGATTTGATGGCAGCAAAAGCTGACAGATGGTATGTCAAGTTGCATCAAAAACTAAATTTCTTGATAGTGCTATGTTATACCAGCTGTATTTAAATGATTTAATTTTTTATGTGCATGTAAATTAATGGACATATTAGGTATATTTCATGGATTCACTAAAAGATGATACAATCAAAACTAATCTGTAATTTTTTATGTGCATGTAAATTAATGGACATATTAGGTATATTTCATGGATTCACTAAAAGATGATACAATCAAAACTAATCTGTATAGTTAAAAAAAACATGTAATTTTTTTTTTTTTTTTTTGCAAAACTACGTAGGCAACAAATGTAAATTTAAAATCGTTTTAGATAAATAATAATAAATGTATTGAAATGTTATTAGATTCATTACTTATTTGAATACTTAAGGTTTAAAAACAGAGTGGCTTCAATTAACTAATAATGGTTTTTTTTTCATAAAAAAATAATAAAAAATTATGTCTTTTTATTATTTAAAATATTTTTTTAAAAATATGTAGAATTAGAATACAATAATTTAGTTACAACACACACACACAAAAAATACAATGTTTGTATCTCAGCATATATTTACAGTTTAGAGTATTCAAAAGCTTACAACAATTCACTATATATCAAAATTCCAATGTAGAAATTAAAGAAGCCAAATAACTAACATTAAAATAAAAAAAAGAATAGAATACAAAAATTATATTGCAATAGTGTGAATTATTTGGGAAAACAACAAAGAATTGGCCAACTAAGTTTTCTATCATTAAAATAATTTAACATGAAAATTAGATCCAATTATTTCCATTTCAAAATATTTTACTATGCTTTCTAAGGCTGCAATTCCTTGAAAAATGGTCAGTAGCTCATTGTTCCTTTTGACTAAACATTAATTTAAAACAACAATCCTGTTTCTTTTCTTATAATCTTATCTTTGAACTTCTTATTCTTCTAAAATTGCAATAATTTAGCAAAATAATCAGGAATTCATTGTCCTTCATTCAGAATATTTATTCTGGAATTTATCTGTATACAATCCAATTTTAATTGAGATTTAAAGTCTTCTCCCAGGTTATTCAGAACTAATTCTATCCATATATCCTTTAAATAAGAATTTCCAACTTTTTGCTACTACATTGACCAAATCATTGTGTAGTTTACCAGCACTGATCTTTAACCAAGTTAAGTTTGCACTTACAGTGATTAAGAAATAAATATCTTTAGTAACCTATAAAAAAGAATTTTTCTCATTTGTTACTTTTCTTTTATAAGTAGTATATAAATTTGAAAAGAATTGAGTAATATCACTCAAGTTTTGTATACTGATGCAATCATTGTTTTTTTTCCACATTTAAAAAAAATTATTTTAATATTGAAGAAATACTGAAAGCAATACCATGTGCAGAAAATATATCTACATTTCTTTTTAGTTTCTTGATATAAAGGAATTGCTCATTGAGCAATTATTTCTGGCTATCATTTAAATTATATGACAGATACTTTTTCTTTTATTTATTTATATACAGTGTCAAGTTTTATTTTCAGAAACGATACATCTATATAAAATTTTCTTTGCTTCTATCAATATGAATTCCTTTTTGTGATTTCCAATATTGTAATCTATTAACCAGAATACATACATAGTCTTTTAATCTCTGGCTCATAATTATCATTTTGTCTGATCTAGATACACTAGCTTTTCATTTATTCTCTCTTCCTTTGTAAACAATATAAGATACTTTTGAATTTCCATAAAAATATTAAATACTTTTCTTCGTGTTTCTTTGTAGGACATTTAAATTATGCATTCTTATTAGGCATATAATTTAACACTGAATCTGCTCATTTTTTTTCACATAACAATCAAAATTCTAATAAAAGTTTATTAGTACAGCCTTCTCAAAAACACACTATGTTATTAATATTAATACTACTGCACTTTTGACAAATGATTTTAGTTTTAATACAAACAGATTTTGTTATGAAATAAGGTGGAAGTAAAGACACTTTTCAGAGGAATAACGAAGTTGAGTTCCTTATTAACTTTTTAAAACAAAGATAATGGAGTTTCTTAAGCATAAAAATTTTAGAATTAAACAAAATTTAAAAATTTATTGAAAAAGTTTCAATTTTTTTAAGAAAGCTCCAAAGGTTTTAATTTGATTACTGGCATCAATGGAAATAACTAAGATATTAGAAATAGAATTCTTTGCTAATATTCTATTCTATATTTCTGATATTTGTGACATACTGAAAGATTACTTCATTTTTAAATGATTATTATTCTATCAGAGAGGAAATATTGCATTTAGAAGCTATTGTCAATTGTTAAGAGAAACTTTTCATAATTGGAGGTAAATAAACCACTTGATACGAATACAAAAAGTAATTCTCCAGGATATGGGGAGGGGGGGGGTAATAGTTTCATGTTTTTAAACTATGGGCTTTACAATCTTCTAAATTTAAACAACTTCTTTAATCAAAAATGACTGCTCATACTTTGAAGTTTGATTACTCACATCATCCAAAAATAAATATTTTATTATAGTTCAATTTTATTTGTTTGATACAAGTATTCAAGCTATTAATAACACAACTCATTACATAATTACAATATTATATGAATTATTTTGATTTTGCAAATTAGGAAGCTTTTGAAAATTTTCAAGGGAATTTTCCCAATTGTCAGCCAGTAAAACAAAATGCCAATAAGAAAAAAAGTTAAAATAGAAGAAAAAAGGTTCACAACCTTCTTCTTCTACTTTTTTTTTAATAAAAAAATGTTTGAATCATTATTTAAGCAATTAAGGATTTTAAAGCCAATGAATAAAATTCAAAATCAAAAGTTTCATATCTTTAAAGCAATGAATCTTTGTTCAGCTATTTTCATTTTCAAATGGCTTTTATAAATTTGCTTACTGAAGTGTAAACATTTGAAGTTTTTGATTTATAGAAACTAAAATATATACAATAAAAAAAGCTGTTTTTTATGTTAAAATAGTCTAAAACAGCTACCCTTTCTAGATAATTTAGAAAATGTTGCTACTTAAATTATTATCATAACTAGATATTTCAATAAGACAAACATGATCATTCCAGAGCAGTCCCACAGAAAAACTTTTTACAGAAATGCATGAAAATGTATTTTATACAGAATGATGTTAGTTACACTTCAACACTTTTCTTGCATCAAAACTGTTTAAATTTCGATGCTGTTGCATTCAAGTTTAAAATGTTATTATAGCCAATGTTTGTAACTAGTTTGAGGAGGAAAAACATTATGCAACATCCCAAAACATTCTAAAATTTTACAATAGAATTTGATGGTTTTTTTAAAATTATATTATTACAGCCAAGAATGGAATGCTCATATTATGCATTACAAACACAGAACAATAATTTAATTTAGGAATCCATTATTCATTTTACAAAAAGACAAAAAACAATATGACAAACCATACTATAAGACTACCTGTTGTAGGAATTTGGATAACGTGCACAATAAATCTTTTCTAAGTGATTGTGTTGTTACCCTAATTTAAACCATTTTTTTTTTCAACAAAAGAAAGAAAAGCCTCGCTATTAATAATAAAAGGCTAGGTACTTCCTTTATCTATGTTAAACAAATTTTAATAATGGCATTATTATAAAAAATGTATTTGAAAATATCATAATACAGGAATATAACATGCTAAGTGACATATAAATGATAGTTAAAATTAAAACACTTAGATATTTTACAGGAGATATATTAACAAAGGAGGAAAGGTAAATATTAGAGAATTTCTCAAACCATACAATTTTGTCTATTTTTTAAGAATGACAAATTTTAATAAATGAAAAAATTTTAAGCACTAAGATATATATTAAATGCATAAATATTTTTAAAAAGAAAAATTAAATAAACTGAAAGAAAACTATATCAAAATAATAAATAAATTATAAAACATTTTGGCCAAAATCATAATTTTTTCTACAAAAATTTTTCATACCACTTTACTATGAGATGAAGTATATATAATGAAAGTAAATTTCATGGGTATATGCAAATTAAAGCAGATTATCTAGAGAATTTATTTTGTTCTCAATTAGTTTGATTCTTGGCAGCATGAAGTGATAATTTCAAAATTAGGAACATTTCTGTTAATTTTATAGCAGTCATAGTATGCCCAAAAATAGATACCTTTCCAATAGTGAGAATTAATAAAATATTTTCTCCCTTAAAATATACAATGACTGCAGCATAAGGTTTTTTCATTTTTTGTGTATGTCTATATTTTAGCAACTTATGTGTTCAAGAAAAAAAATAACATTTATGCTTAGTAATGACTGCCAACAAGCTTACAAAAAAGTACCAAAAATTAAAACAGATACATAAAATCTTAAAGAAAAAGTAACATGAAATGTTGAATAGCTTTGAAAATTAAATAATAAATTCCATAAATTCTAGTAACAATTTTTAATAATTGAAATAAATTGCAATATTTTTTTTCAAAATCAGTTAAATAAAATACAGTATTAAAAGCACAAAATTTTTTAAAGTATAATAAATTGTCAAAATAAAATGTGTCGAACAAATAAAGTTTTTAAAAAATAAATAACTTGCAAATAAATTTTAAAATAATACACATATAATTAGTCTTGAAAATTTTCACATATCAATAAAATTAGCATATATAAAGCAAATCAAATTGAGGTAAATTTTCTGTGCATATTGAAATTTAAGCAGATTACCTAAAGAATTGAAATCATTGAATTTGATCTAAGTTGCCCGCGATTCTTTGAATCAGAGCCCCAGGATTTTGATTTAGCCCTGAAATGACGCATCTCGAATCCATGGTCTTTGTGATTCATAGGCTTATAATCTTGTGGTTCGCAAAACTCTTTATGATCTTTATAAAAGGCTTTATATCCTCCTTCCAAGATGTACAATTCTGGATACTCCAATCGGGGATAATTACCTTGATTCATTTCACGATCTTTCTTTCTTAAAAATCGACACAGATTTGGTGCTCTTTCAGATGAAAATTCACAGTGGAAGATTACAATTGTATTTTTAGCACATTTACCAGAATTTGTTAATAAAGTTTCCAGAATATCCTCTTTAGTGTAAATATTTTTTGCACCTTGTATATGGCCACCTTCAAATTCGTATGGATACCTTTAAAAAGCAGAAAAGTAAAAAATTAAAAACCTCTTAATTCAGTTTAAATTCTTAACGTAAATATTTGCACATTTTGATGAATTAAAAAAAAGTGATAATAAATAGCACAAGAATTTAAAGTAATTCAGTGTTTCATTTTCACAAAGCACATCTTTACAGTACAATAAGATTATGATAATTACTCACAAATTCAATGTTATATAAGTGCTAATATATAAATCATATATGGCATTATATTTTTTTATATATAAGGTATCAGAAGATTCTAAAAGTTCAATCAAGGCCTATTTTTTCTCCCTTGAAAAAAAATCAAAAGTAAAAACAAGTGTGGGGGAGATAATAAGAAACATAATTAAACACTAATGAAATTATTAAATATAAATAAATAATTCATTTTATTCTTTTATATATTTTTACATTAATATAGCATAGATTTTATTGAACATTATAAAGCAAAAATAAGCAGTGACTTATTTGGCTTCATTATTGTAATTCATACTACTGTTTTAAAATAAAGTTCTTATTTAAATAATTCTAAGGATAATCAAAATATTCTTTTCATAAGCAGTAAGAAAACAATGTCAAAAAACTAAAAAGTTATTTTGCCATCAACAGTCATTATTTAAATTATAAAAGTGGATTCATCATTGTACTTCTCCCCCCCCCCCCATAAATCTGCTTTCTTTAAAAGATCAAGCATATCAAAGCTCTGAAGTATTTACTGTCTATCAAAAATAGTACCAAGTTACTTTAGCAATATCTTTATTTCCATACCATTCCTTTATCAATAACATGTTTTAAATACAGTATAAATTTTTACATACAGTATAACTTTAATACATATAAATATATTTTAAATACAATAAATCATTTGATAGCAACACCACAGTTATCCTTTAAATTATTCCTCAGTGCTCAGAAATAGATGGTAAATAAAATGAATGAAATAAAAAATGAAATTACATGACATAATTATGACTTTAAAAAACTGTCCCTATTAATTCAACAAATTAACTGAAATTATCTGCAGTTCACTAAAAATTACTTAATGTTCCAATACCTGCTATGTCTTGAAAGCATTCTCTCACTTTAAAGCTATACAGAGGTATTTTTGTATAGATCTTATAAATTTGATTCATGGTCAGATGAAGAGAACATGGGTCTGCACCCACTTTCCAAAATCCCACAATATTTCATCTGACATATCTGAAGGAATAAGGCATTCTAGATACATTAGAATGAGATATTTATTTTAAAGGCTCCTAGATGTGCTATCTGCCAAGAAGAAATTTTTTTCTGACATATTTGTTCTACAATAGAACATATTACTTAAACTACTAAATTTATTAAAAATAAATATCATATAACATAGGTTGCCATAAAGTACACACAATTTTTTTTCATAAATAACAAATTTTTTAAAAAATGAAAATGAACTCTCACTTTTTCAACCTATATTAGGAAATAGTTTTCCTTTGAAGTGATAAAATCCTAAATAACAAAACAGTTCATATAAATTTAAAAAAAAAATCAAACTATTTAATTTTATATTCCTTATTCTTCAATCTGCCTTAAATGGAATATTGATAATTAAAAAAAAATGGAAATACAACAAAATTAAGATGCCACAGAAACATCAAATATTCTGTCATACAAATAATCCTAAAAATTTGATCATGAAGCCAAAAATTCCAAATTATATTAAATGCGAACTCAAGAATGTTCCTTATGTAAAATAAATCTAAAGAAATTTGAGAGAAAGGAATGCATTAATTTTACAATTTTATATGTGATGGTTTAATTTTCTAATCATTAAGTATTATTTCTCATGCATTATAGTTTTCATAATCTATTACATTTGAAGAGAACAAGATGCTGCACTTTTTTTTCTTTCTTATATGGACCATTTTCTGCTTTTTCAATTCCTACTATTAATTCACACTCTCCCTTATATATTTATATATCTTGTTCAAATTTTTAATCATTAATAAAATACTTTTTAATCATCCACTCAAGTTCAAATACATTTTTTAAAACTTGTAGTGGATGACATTTGATGTTAATACAGTTTTTTCAAATATTAATTCATTAATTAATTTTGAATACTTTAAATAGTTTTAGCAGTTTATAATGAAAATTGAAATCAACAGGCAGTTTCAATCGGTAAAATGCAAGCATTTCTATATTTTCACATGAAGGTGAAGAATGCAAGTTCAATTCTTGCAAAAATCAATAATTTTTTGATATTTAATAAAATTTTTTTGAGAATTATTAAATAAAAAGTAATTAAAATAAAATTCTTCTTTGTTGACCCAAATAGGAATTGAATTTTAAAAAGTTTATATTACTTGTAACTAATTTAAGTGATTAATGATTTTAAGTCTTACAAAATTAGCATTATATAACTAATAGAATCATTAAGATGACAATTTTAAAATATCACATGCCATTTAATTAATCATTAGCAATCCAATTCACAAAATTAGAAAAAAGAAAATATGTTGTTTTGTCCATCAAATGAGTGATGATAAAAACTATTTCATTTCATTAAATAATTTTCAATTTCAGTTTTTAAAAACTGTAATTTATAGAAGACATGCATTTTTGATTGATCATATTTTAGTAAACACCCTTGATTAACAATGGGACCACTTAATGTTCACATTAAAAACAGTTCACATAAATCTCTGTCAGCAAGCTGAAAAGTGCAAGTAGGTTGAATCTTATTGTTTGAAAACAAGAAAAAGATTAAATCTATAAGGATAAATGGAATGTGATTGATGTGAGTTTTCCATCAATTGTATTTTCTTTATCCTTATAGTAATTCTTAGGAAATCCAACAAGATATTTACAAATTTAGGTTGGAAAGGGGTTATTTAGAATTCTAGAGACCATGATTGAAGAAACTACAGATATTTATCTAAAATTGTATCATGAGAATAATTGCAAAAGATAGTATTCCCATAAAGAATTTTTTTTTTAAATTGCATCAATTAAGAGACTGCAGCACATTTTGTAAAAGAAAAATCATAAATTACCATGTAGCTAGTTAGATTATATACAAAGTTATTCCTGACAAGTGAAATGACTTATTTCTATTTTTTTTTCCTCAATTTTCTAAACATGAACTGTTTAGAGTTTAACCAATTGTTGAAATATCTCTGGTGAGATGTTTGTTTTTATCAAAATATGTCTCTTATAATGTAACAAATCTAGAAGAATGCAAGGTTATTTGAGACCAGAACATTCTAGATTTCCAGAAAGTAAGCTGACTGATAATTGCACTAAAAGTTGCTAACATTTTTATGCATTTAAAATATTTTTCCCATTTGTAAATATTTTAAAATCAGGATCTTTAAAAAACATTATGCAATTATGCTTAATCTATTACTAATAATTTTTTTCTCCCAATTTTACAAAGTACTAGGGAAAAAAAATATATAACCCAAGAGAGAGTGTACTGGGCACAGAGTTACCTCATTCTTTGAAAAACATCAGTCTTAAGGGAAAAAATATTTGTTTGTAATCAATAATCCTTAAATAATTTCTTATCTGATACTTGTCCTTATCAGGCGTAGTATAATCTTTCTTTCTTTCTTTTTTTTGCAGGTGACAGATTGATTTCTTGGAATCTTTGTGGTAACATGGCGATTCAATCTCGCCTTGAGATTTTCTTCTATGCAGCATAGAATACCAGTTCTAGGTATTTATGTTATCCCTTTGTGAATTATTTAATAAATAACAATGTCGATACAAAAATTGATAAACTATGTAAATGAAATGGAACATTCTAGTAGATGAGGTGAAGAAGAAATTAATACTATTGGTGAGTATGTCATTATCTATAAAAAGTTTAAGTTTCAAGGATGGTGTTTGTTTCATCAAAGTATAGAATAAAAATATTTGTCTTTCTAGATTCTAAAGCATTTTACAGCAACCTTAAGGTGAAATACGAAGGACAACAACTGAAGTCCTTGAAAGGTTCCCCATTTAAAATTACAAAAAGTTTGTGAACTCTCAGAAATATGACAATGTATATTTGGTATAGGAGTTATCCTCCAGTTAAAGAATTTTTATCAAAGAGGCTAACTATTATAATAAATATGTACACTTCACCATATATTGATTACTGAGTGTTAAAGTCAACACATAAATGCTTAAGTTACTTTATAATGTTAACAAAGAATCCTTGTTGGCCCTTGCAATATACAAGTAAAAATTCCTGAAGCAGTTGGCTTTATCTTTTATAAAGCTACAAAGATTAGGAAAAATGTACAAATGCTTCCTAATACCCTCCATGAAAGCACGGTGAAACATTTCCAGTGCATCACAGAAGATGTCATCGAAATGACCAAAACAAGATAAAGACCAATGTTTTGTATCTCAAGAACTAAAGACAAGACTAGAATTTTTTGTATAAAATATGATAATTTTACCTTTTAAAATCATTTTTCTTACACTTGCCAGAGGTGTACATAAATTTAAAACCCCCGACAAAGGTATGCAATTTTTTTTTAAATATTAAAAAGTTTTCTTAACTAAAGAAATATGTCTTTTTAATGAAATAATATACTTATTGTTTATAATCAAATGAATTTTTTCTAATTTATAGTACATTTTTTCAATGAAACAGAATGGGATGATTTAGTTACCCTGCACAATCTCCAATGTTACTGTTGGTTGTGAACTAAACATTTGAAATTGCTGAGTGAATGAATAAATTTTATAATTAAAAGTTTAGAATATTAATCAAGATATGATTTTCAAATTCAAAAAATAGAAGTAACATAAAAACATGTAATATCCACTAACATAAAACATACAATAATATAAGCAACCAAATCTTATGCATAAAAAAGGCTGGAATGAAAGTTTTAAGAAATTAAAAATGTTAATAATTTTATAACTTTTTTAAATACACTGAACAATAAAAATTAGTACTTGGCTTATAATTAGTAGTTGTGACAATTGTTCCTAATGTTATTAACTGTTTTAGATACACCTTAAACCATTAGTGTATAAAATTAATAATATGCAGAATTTCTTATTTCAAAACATTTTATCATTAAAAAAGTTCATATATACTATCTAAATAATAACCAGAGTAATAGTTCATTGAAATTCAGAAATTATTTAATATTGAAGCATTGCTTTCTTCAGTTCTTTTAAATATTATACATGTTTTCTTTTCATATTATAGATAGAAATACATTCGGTAAAATGAGAATTTTTCTTACAGCTTAAAAATTTCTTTATTAATCTGAAAATTCCTTTTTTTAATAATTAATATTAATAAGTGTATCACTGACAAATAATATGTTCAGCTTTGAAAAAGACTTTTATAGCACTTTTAAAATTAAAGGAGTGTGAAAGTTTATCTAAAATTAAACATTTAAAAGCAATTATTCCATCTAAATGTGCAAACCAAGAAATTTTTTGATACTATTTTTTTAGGAGGCTTCAAATAGTTTGAATTCCAGAGCTGTTTTGTCTGCACTAAAAAAAAAAAAGTTAAATGTTGCAGCTAAGATTTGATAGGTTTCTGTTTATAACTATGCAAAAAAACTGCATCAATTTTCCAATGTCAAAAAAAAACCACAACAACATTGATATTTTATATAAGAAAATATTATGTACACATAATATCCATGCATTTAAATGCATTAAAATATGATATCCATATAAAAATTTGGTAACTGGTAAAATGAAATATACACTATACAGAAATATTTAGCAATCAAAAGAAGCAATTTATTAGAATAATAAAGCAGAGCAAATAAATAGATGAAGATTTAAATAACAAATTTAGAATATTTTACATGAAGAGAGATATTTTATATTTTTAAAATAATATCATAAAAATTTAATAAATATTAACAAAAAAGTTGCAACAATGGCTATAATTCAATCTTTTAAATTTTTGGAATAGTTTAAAATTCTAATAATATGAAATTAATATATCATATACTCAGAAAATATTAAATAGGTTTAACTCCTTATCTACTGATGGAATTTTATGCAGTTTGGTATTCATTATCACCTGATCCTAAGTGATATATTTATATTACCATCTTTACATTCAATTTCAATTCAAAATTCTTTATTCCAGGTCTATTTAATGCATTCTAATGCAGTGGGTATAATGATAGAGCTAGCAACAAATTACTTCATTCTGTTTTAATAATATAATGAGTTATATCATAAATATAATAGAGGTATGTCACAATTTGATAGCTTAAATATTTATAATAAATTTCTAATCACAAGTAATAAAATAGCAACAACATCAGTTTCTCAGATCTGGTGTAATTATTGCTAAGGTTTGATAATCTTGCTTTAGGGGAGCTTTTGAGGGACTAGAAAAATAATTTGATAAAGATAATTTGTTTCCTATAAACTGTTACAGAAATGCAAAATAATAATAACTTCTCTTTCAAGGAAGAAAGCCAGAACTTTTATTTGAGGAATAAAAACAACTTAAAATAATCTAGAATAATTTTCAATAAAAACTTTCTACATATATAGAGCATAAAATTGAATAACTGAAAATTAGCATTAGAATTAAAAATAGCAATATGAAATTGAAAAGCTCTTATCACTTCATTATTAAATCAAAATGAATTTCAGTTCATTTTGTTTCAGCAATATAACTAGCTATATAAAAAACATAATGCAAATATGTCAAACTAATGGCAAGCAATAAGTAATCTTGCTAGTACAGAAAATTTGATTATTATTTTTAATAAACTGAATATCATTTTATATAAACTAAACAATATATAATATTAAACTTACCGGCAATCAATAACAATGAAAGCATTAATTGCTTCCTTGAAATCTCCTTGTAAGAGACGAGCTAAGGTTTCAGGAGAAATACTTTTTAAATCTTGATGACGGCCTTTAACAAGAGGAAGAGCATATATTCTACTACCATCTCCAATAAGTTCTGGCTGTAAGTCAGATTTAAGGATTGCATGCATAATTGTAGCAGCAGTTTCAGAATAAGATCTTTTGATTTTTGTATTCCTATTAGGTAAACCAAGAGGTAAATCAATACTTGGAGAGCTCTTTCGACGTTTGCATTCATTAAGATCTAAGTCATTTGGAGGCTCAGGTCTCTTAAAAGTAGACTTTCCATGTAAATCTGCATAAAAACAAGTATCTTCAACTTTCAACTCAGTATCATTTGTGTCTTTATCTGTAAAAGGCTCAGACATATTCTCACAACCACAAACCAATTGATCAGCAACTGAATCCATTTCCACTGATAGGCAGCGTCGCATAGCAAGTTTTGATTTTTTATTTCCAGGTGTAAGTCGGCGAGATGCCTGGCTAACTAAAGGTTTCCGCAGTAAGCTTGACATATTATTAGGCAAGGGAAAATTTTGTTGAGAGTTTTCACAGTTATCAAAGTCGAAAATAACATCCATGCTATCCTCGCCATCAACATCAAAGCTGCTGAAAAATGATTTTTCTCTCCACTGATGAGAAATGGAAGAACCTGAATAACCACTATCTTGCGAACATCTTTCCATAAAAGTTTCCGTTTCCACTTCATTTTTTTGAGAATTAGTGCTTTTCGATCCAGGGCATATGTTTTCTTTTTCTTCAGCATATGAAAGTAATGCAATTTGGTTATTGATGACATCTTTATGTTTGGCTAATTTACTTTTTGGTAGGAGTTCAAGTGTTGGAGAATCTATCATAGACGGAGAAATATCATCAAAATTTACACCAATTTTATCCCCACCTGGTACAGGATTGGACCACGAAATCCGTCGGATAGGTGTACCAGCTACAGATGTTGATAAGGTACTTAAATTAAGAGCTAAATTAGTTACTGGGGATAATTTATTTATATCGACTAAAACAGAGCTTTTTACGACTCCAGAGAAAGGACTCTGATTAAATTCCATTTTTGCAAGCAAAAGCCAATATCAAGATAAAGAATACATAACTTACACAAGCACAAACATCGACGAGATAAAGCAATCGTTTAAATGTATTTGTTCGTTAATGATTATTTACAATGAAAGAAGTATACAGATTTCACATTAATTTAACTTTCGGAATAGTGCATAAATTTTTGTCTGATAAATATATTAGTTAAGTTTTTATGTTGTTTAGATTTAAAATTACCGCCCCCACCCAAACACACAAAATTTTTTTAAATAGCCTCGTTCAACAAATCAAAAAGAGAAACAAGCGGTCAACTAAAGTTGCCAGATTTAATTCATGACAAAACTGTTATGTAAACAGATTTTAGGATATCATTCATGCAAAGAAAATTAAATGAAAGTAGATTTATTTTGATGTATTTCAATAATTAACTCATTCAAAAGATTTTAAAATTATAATGTATCACTTTTATATTTTTAGCGCCCTCTGATGAGAGGATGGCAACGATGCTATCCTGTTATTATCGCTTATCTTTGTTTTGAAAAATTAAATGATATGCGGGTTCAGATGTGTGGGTTGTGAATTTATTTGAAAGTGATACTCGTTATTAGATAATTATTTATTAAACATAATCTGTGTTTCCATATGTGGTAAAAAAGTTAAAGAGTAAAGATTTTTTTATGTAGTCTTTTGCCAAGATGCATAATTTTTTATTCTTTTCGAACACAATTTATATGAATTGTGTTTTCTCATAAAAATTAAAAATTCATTTTTTAAAAGTTATATTTGGATTTTCTGCGGTAACTAGTATTTCAAAAACAATCGCATATGCTTTTGGTTAAGGAATTATGATTTGAACAGTTGCTGTATTGTAAAAATTATTTTTTGTACTAATGAATTGAGCGTCGAGTCGATAATGATATGAATTAGAACAAATTTCATTTCATTAAAAAAATTTTTAACCCTTTAATACATATACCTGCAGAAATGCAATTAGTTTTCATTGCTAAAACATTGAAAATAAAATATCATGTATTAAAGAGTTAACTTTGTTATTTACCTGCTTAGCATTTGTTTGTAAATTTTCTAACTCATATTTTCTTTTTAAGAAGCTGTTCATCAAAAAGAATTACCTAGGGGATGGTGATAACTCAAGCTCATCATGAGTGAGAAAGAATTATTGTGCACTGCATTAGATAACACATCAATAAAGAAAGATGAAGAAAATCTTGGGAATTCCAACCCAACATTTGGTGTATCAGAACAGTTTTGTGAGGCATATCCTGTCAAAAATAGTGATGAATCAACCATTGAAAGAGTTGACCAAGTTAATGCTGAAAAGGAAAGCTATCAAGAAAACAAAACACAAGGAACATATGGAGCTATATCACTAGATAGAGATCCTTTAAAAAATGATTCAAACAGTAGCAAAGATTGTGAACCAATTGGCTTAGTTGAAAGAGAGAATAAAGAAATCAATCCTATTAAAAGAATTGATTTACATTCATCTGAAGGAAGTCCAGAGAGGTTTGGCTCTGCAAAAAATGAATCTGAAAAGGTCGAGGTAAACCTTGAAGATTCTGAACAAGATGATTACGATGAAGATGTTATGACAGGATCTTATGGAGAAATTTCCTTAGATAGAGAGTTGCTTAATTGTGATAAGAATAGTGATTCCCTTAGTAGTAGAGATGATGAGCACTGCTTTTTAGATGAAAATCGAGGTGATGCTTCTAATAGTGATATGAAGGAAAAAAAGAGACCTGACAGTTTAATTTTAACTCAGAATCCATCTTCTTCTAAAGAGGATGAATTAACTTGCTTGAGTCAAGAGCAGGTTCAGCAAGTCCATCAAAGTCAACAAACATCTGATGGTCGAACAACTAGTGCTGAAGTTTCTCCTAGCTTTAGTTCTGAAGAATTTGCTCTGTTTACATCAGATCGTGCAAGAACTGGAAGTGATACAAGCGGTCTCTCAGAGCTTCAGGGTACATTAACAGTGGATGGTGATCTTGTAACCTTTGTTGCTGAAGATTTGCAAGAAAAAATAAAAATGAGTAGCCCAGTATCACGATGGACAGGTAAGACAAATTTTTATTTTTTAAATGTTAATATTTTTTTAACATGAAAGCAGTCAAAATATGTAATAAATATGCCACTTTTCACTTCTACCATAATTTTCATTTAGAGAGAAATATTTCTTTTAGTATTTAACATAAGGTTTCAATATTTGTGTATATTTTGTAACCAGCATGTTAACTGAAAAATGAGGTTTCTAGCCACTTCTATTCTTCTATTAATTGATGAAAAGTATTATTTTTGATCTGAAAAATTCAATTTTATTATGGCGTAATCTTCTGAAGTAATTTTATATTTTAGGGTGTTTATTTTTATGTATGATGGATTGCTTTAAAAGGATAAAACATATGAAATTAAATATTTCACAAACTAAAAATTCTAAAAGTATTTTGTGTTTCTGAAAATAAATGTGTTTTTAAAAATTAAATTGGTACTTGCTTTTGTATATTACATATTTTATAATATTTAAGTTGAGTGAAAAATCTGCCACCTTTTAGCACTTAATAAATTATATCTTGATGTAGCTGTGTTTATATATTTGTGAAATCCTTCTAAGTATTCAGTCTTTCTCCTGTATTTCAAATATATGTGATTATTTTTTTTGTTGTTTAAGTTAGATTTGGAAATAGTTACTATAAGGCAGCAAATTGCCTATACTTAGATTATTCGGAGAAAAGCTGCTAATGTATAACATTGTAACATAAAAAAAAAAAAATGTTTGTATTAGTTATTTTTTTGTGTTATTTTATAAAATGACAAACTTGAGTAACTGTGATATAGTGTAGCTTTGACATGTTGACGATTGATCTGCAACCTCATGAACATATTTGTTTAAAGAGAGGAAAGTATAAAGTGGGCATAGAAAAATAATAGAATTGTAGTAAATAGAATTATATTGAATGTGATGCATTTTTTGACTTATTTTCTCTTTATTGATAAATATTGAATCGAGTATTATGAAGGAGGTTAATGTAACCATATCCAATAAAGTTTGATTCATGTTCATTTTATTTATCTAAATGTATTTATCTGAAATTGTGTAAATTTTAAGTCATGGCTATCAGTTTGTCACAATCAAGCTATTTAACAGTAATTTGTTTTTAATCATATATTAGAAAATTTAATTTTTCTGTATTTTATTTATTTATTTTTTTCAGATTCCTCTTCATTTCCTGGCTCACGTTCTTCAACACCCAGTCTTTATAGGCAAGCCTTACAACCTAATTTCCACATCATTGATCCAAATATTTTAACAGATTTAGAAAGTCATGCTAAAAAGGTTGCAACTTGTGTTGATACTATGTTAGAAAACTTAAGTGGAACTTTACAAAGTGTAAGCTTTTGATTTTCTCTTAAAAACCTAATGAATACTTAATTAAAATTTTTCATTGTAATTTAATAGTACTTTAGACATTTTAAATAATTATTTATTATACAAAGAAAATATAAACACTGATAGTTTCCATTTAAGAATAATATAAACCACAATTTAAAAATAAAGTTATTGGTTTTCCAGATAATCCTTTGGCTTCCAACAAATTGTTTTGTTTGTCAAATAATCTATTCATTCTGCACTTTATATGTTACATATATAAATTATGATGTTAAATCTTTTATATTTTCATTTCCTATAGTTTGAGTTCACGTTGCAAAAATAAGTGCATTATTTGAATTACTCATGTTTCAATTCAAAATTATACATTAATCTTATGTATGAAACAGAGACGATTTTGTGATGACATGCTTTTAGATTTTTTCCACTTTCAATTTTTCAAGTGATTTATTGACAACTGGCAATACTTGAAATTTTTAAATCTAAATTTTAAATTTTCCAGAATTTATGTTTTTAATGGTTTACTTATTGCTGTAATGATATATACATAAATCATATATACAAAAACAGATATATAATATAATAATATATTGTATACATGTTTTAATTGCATGATTGCATTTTAGTTTGTTAGAAAAGTAAGAAATCAGAGAGAGTTATACTACACAGCATATTTATTTGCATTTCAAGTCCATTGGCATGTATGTGAACAGCAACTTATTTTTTTCTGTTTGATCCTAAATGTCTGAATTTTGAAGAGCCCTTATTGGAGAACTTAATACAAGTAACAGCTAGTTTTATGAACTTATGACATATGGGATCTTTAGCTTTAAAAATATAATTGCTTTATTTAAAATTCTTTCTGAATATTTATATGAGCATTGCATAAAATCTTTCAACAGCTTAAATAAAACATAATGACATTGTCTCTCTTAAAGCAGAAAATTTAACCAAAATGAAAGCCTCTTAAAGAGTTTTTTTGTTGATAATTACATTAAATATCAATTCTTATTTCAGTTTAATGCATCAAAGGAAATCTTTAATTTCTAATCATCTTTTAGACCTTGTCTCAACCAAAATATTAGCTAGTAACATATGCTGCATTAATAGCTGAGAGGTTATATTAATATAAATGCTAAATTATTGAAGCTCTAAATATAGTATTGAATTTTTGATTTTTTAAAAATATTCTTTTAAATTATTTCAGACATAGTTATTTTTTTATAAAGTATGCTATATATATTTAATTCTTTTTGTATTATGAAGCCCTTTAGTCATTTAAAGTGTGCTGTCAAAATTATGATATGGGTTAATTTGCAATTTTGCAATAAAAATGACTCTCAGCTCTTTAGATGATCAATTTCATTTTATAATTCTTAGTTTTTGGACATATAATCTAAATTTCAAAAAGACAGTGCTGTATTTGAGACAGATGTATTCAAACAGTAGTTGAACATATATATTTCCATTGCAACTAGGATTTTGGTATCAGCAGATCCAAAATAAATTTTATTTCACACAACCAAGGATTAGCTCATGTTCTGTTATCTTAGTTAAAGGAACTGATGTCAAATTAACTAGACTGACTCTTGGTAACACATTTATTACTCACAAGCATTTTCTTTTTTGCTTGGTGAATGGGCAACAATGTGTGGAGACTGTCATTTTTACACATTTTAATTGAATGCCTTGGATTTTGTTCTCAATGTATGTACTTTTATAAAATCATCATTATTACAGATGCATAAATTAGTGGAAGAATGCACTCACTGAAGTAAATATTTTGAATATAAATTTTAATCAGCTATTAATATTATCCATTGTGCATAAATATATTTAATTTTTGAAAATATTTATTTGCATTTTAACTATTTATAAGTCAAAATTTTGCTATTTTATCTTATTTTATTTTGTTTAATTGTTTATGCAGACATAAATCCTTTTAGATATTTTAACTTTTAGGAAACCTTATGTTACATTAAAAAAAATATTAAGAATAATATATTTTTAGGATTTATCTTGGAAGCACCAGGGGGGTGGCCAATCCAGTCAAAATTTGTTTTTAGAGGATGAAGGAGTAGAATATCTAATATGATTTCCTTTGTTTCTGAATTTAAATGTTGACATATTTTTTCAGTAATTAAATTAATTTGAATTTAGCAGTCTCTCTTAGTAATTTAAAAATTTGTTATATTGACTTTTGAAATTGTAAAGCTTAATTGTGTTTAAATGTAACCTTTATAATAAATGTTTTTAAAAGGAAAAATATATTTAATGAATAAACAATTAAATACTGTAATTTTATATTTTACTAATTACTAATTTTTCCTCCATAAATGGTGTAATTGCTTTATATTAACTTTTCCCCCATTCAGGATATATGTGATTTTCTGTTCAATGTTTCATTTCTTATATTTTGAATTTTTCTATATATTATTTTAAGAATTAAAATTACTATCGATGAATTTCTAAAATGTTTTAAAATTTAACAGGAAATTATTTTTAATTAGGTTGCTTCTTTCAAAAGGAAGAAATAACTTAATAAATTTTTGATTTTTTTTCCTTTTAGATATCATCTTTAACTGTGGATTGTATGGAGACATATGAAAGTTCTGTATGCAAGACTTGTGATGCTGTTGATGTTAATATTAAGGTAATTTTCTAATTTTTTTAATCATTTTATTAATTTTTGTGGCATGAATTATTTTATTTTTTTATTCCTGCATTTTCTTTAATTGTAAATAATTTTGTAGGCTGTTTATCAGTTAATGGCTAAATGTGAGGAGTTGAGCAATTCAATGAGTCCTCTTTATAAAATGTCAGGAGAAGTGTATCCTTTTGTGATGTCTTTTGTTAGTCTTTTAAAAAATATATATATAATATTTTTATAGATAATTTTACTACTAATATTTTATTTATGCTTAAATTATGTATAATAATTTAGTAATTCCTGAAAGAATAGCTTTCTTTTTGTAATTTATATATTTCTTGTATAAAAACATGGTTTCATTCCTTAATGACTTTTTAGGAAAAATATTAAAAAAATGTTGGAACAACTGGAGCACATTGTTGAACACAAATCTTGATATTTGGATTCTTTTAAAGGAATCAGAACTATTATTAATACAAATTATTATATATTTAATTTAATACTTTAACCTTAATGTCTGTTATATTTCATGTTCAATCTCTTTACATTTTTCTCACTATATAAATATTTATATATAATGAATATAAATTATTATATAAATAAGTTTTGTGCTTATGTATATATACATGTATGTATTTTAAAGAGCTTGCGATTAATTTTCGTGTTTCATTACTAAATGTGTTTATGCCTTTTCTGAATAAAAGCATGGAATATGTTCCAGAATTTTAACATGGTTTTCCATAATTGTCAAATAGCTATATACTTATCTTTCTTAGTAATAAATATGATAGTACGTACAGATATAAAGTAAAATTCCTCTATAAATTTAGTAATAAGCTAAAAATGATTTTAAAATTTAAGTATTAATACACTGTAAACATATGAGTTATTTTGTTTAAGATGCTAAATATTTCAATTTCTTAATTTTCAAACATCTATATAGTGATATATTATTTAATTTCATAATATAATTTTTAATTTATTATATAAATTAAAAGATAATTCTTCAAGTTAAATACTGTCACTGTTCTTAATAATAATAAAAATGTCACTCATATGGTTATGATTTTACTAAATTTAATTATCTTTTTTTTTTGTTGTTGTTGTTTTATAAAATTGCTTTGCAATTGTAATAGGAAGTTAAGACAGATTGCCCACTGTTTAACCAAAATTCATCATTTCCAACCATATTTTAAAAAAATATATATATTTATGAAATAGTTTTAGCATATAAAATATGTTTAAAAATTCTCATTACATGAATGATGATTACATGATTCAATTATTGAAACATTTGAAATATATGTAAAAATTATATTCAAAATAAAGCCTGTAATAAAAAATGAGTGTTTTTTTATATGTGTATGTGAAATTAGAAAGTTAATTATTTTTATTACTCTTTCTTGTCCTTAAATATATCTACTAACATTGGTGACTCATAAATAAAATATTTAAATATATTTATACTTTTCATTATATTTACATTAAACTAGCAAATATATTTCTCATTATAAATAAATTTTAGAAAGTTTTAAAATATAATTTCTCTTCATGAATTGATATTGTCCCATTGCAATTGTAAGATTTTGTAATTTATTGAATTATGCCAAAAGTATTCAAAAATTATCTTTATACAAAATAAATCTAGTATCAAAGTTTTAAAAATGCATTGAAGTTTACTAAGTTAAATAATAAATCACTTCTCAATGACATTGCATTTGAAAATTTGTTTCATGCATAAAATATTTTTTAATTTACATTTCTTAATCCTTCAGCACTCACACCTATTATATGAACATTATTGAACACACAGAGGATAATTTTGACTCAAAATTTGCAGGCACTTACCCCTTTAACTTATTGGCTATTTATTTATAAAAATAAAATATAATCAGAGTGCATAAATGTTTTTCCATGCAAATATATTCTTATTTAAGATACAAATGCAATTTTTAATAAGAAAAACTGAAATAGAACTTAGCTTCTTTTTTTTCCCTTACCTTTTCTGTATTCATTTCCTTTTCCCCTATTCTGTTCCAATAAAACTTATTATTTTTAATATAAATAGTTTTTTTTTGTATAAAAATATTGCAAGAATAATAAAATCTATATTGTATTTATAGTTTACATTTGAAATTTTTTGAAAAAAAAGAAGCTTAAATATACAACTTTGAAAATTCATAACTTTTGTTTCTCATTTTTATATACGTACTCAAAAATTACTTTTATCATTCATTCCTCATCAAAATTAATTGTTAATATAAATTTCAA
Organism: Argiope aurantia; assembly: GCA_026543865.1. Classification (NCBI taxonomy): domain Eukaryota; kingdom Metazoa; phylum Arthropoda; class Arachnida; order Araneae; family Araneidae; genus Argiope; species Argiope aurantia. The sequence continues at coordinate 295,210 of JAPMOR010117042.1, forward strand.
GACAATTCATATAATAAATGAATACATGTTAAATAAAGATTTCCTGCTTTTTTCACAAACAAGGAAGGACTCAGATTTTTTAGAGTATTCAGAATTTGCGTTTTTGTTCCGATTCTGTATCTGTTCCAAAATTTCATTATTATATCATGAATTGAGCTATCATCATTTTTGTCTATCAGTAGACAGACTTGTGAAAAGATCTGTGAATTTGTGCTTCTCATTGTCACAGCTATAACGTTAAAAGAATCTGAAATATTAGCAAATGCCAAAGTGACACCCATTGACTCCAAACCTCCTGTAAAAAAATAACACATTTTTTTCTCTTGATCTAATCTTCTTTTTCCAGCTCTCCCATGAAGGTATAGGAAGTAACAGGTGTAAACTTTTACAAATTCCTAGAATGCCTAAGCAGAAGAGAAATGATGGGGTCAAGAGTTTCTTATTAACATAGTAATTTTTTAATATTAAGGTATTTTAAGAATGAAGGATTATGAAAATATGCTTTTAATTATAAACAAGTTATTTTGGAAAGTAATATAATAACAATTTGTCGACTTATTCAGTTTAATTTCATTTGAACTTATGACGACACACACACATACAAATGTTTAATTTTGAAATTTGAATATCAATTTTAGGTTGTATTATTAATTGTAAAATGTGTAATTGAGCACATATAATGTACAATAATTATGCATGCACAGATTAATTAAAAAAAATTATTTAAAATTTCTATAACCTTTTTAAAAGAAAAAAATGTTGAACTCTATAAATGAAAAATAGTTGTAAGTGAGAAGATCTTGTAAACAAAAAAGGTTTCAAATGAAATGTTTTTTTTTTATCTATATTAATTTAATATCTATATTTTTCTGTTAAATAAATTTATACTTTAAAATTTACAGATACTTTCAAACTCTTATTATATTTTTTAATTAGTATAATTTGTTAATATTTTTTCTATTTACTATTGTAAATGCTAATGTACTGAAATTAATAGAGTTTTTGTTTATTTTAAGTTTTATTTAAAAATAACTACGTATATTTCTATAATCAAATCTTACTTTATTTTACTTAATTTTTTAAATGAATTTAATTTTTTAAAAATAATATGGACATATACAAAATGACATGCTATTAATAAGAATGACTTTTTATTGAGTCTTGATTTAAAATGCATTTGAAATACTTCAAAACAAAACAGCCAACTAAATAAGTAGCATGCTCTAATTTCTTAGAACTCACAAATCAATCGATGTGAAGAATGTTCATTTAGTCAACATACAAATGCAGTGATAAAATGAACATACTTTCAGATTTCCCTTTCTTTTCCATTTTCATATTGAATTTTCATTTAACTTCTATACCTATTATTAATAACAAAAATTCATGTCACTAAATTGAAAACTATATATATATATATCCAGATTTAAAAAAGAACTGAAGACAATTTTTTTATTTAAGCTTTCAAAGAAAATAGCAGTCTATTAGAATCTGAAATCAAATACTTATAACATTATAGACTTAGGCTAAATGATGTACTAAAGAGATTTTATAGCATTTAGTTAACCAAAAAGTGAGAAAAAAGAATCATATTTTGGAAATAGTTTTAAACTGAATATTGAAAATCTTCATTATTCTTTTCAGTTCCTTCCAATAGTATTGATTTAAGGCTGTTTCCACTTTTTAATTACAGTAAAATGCTGTTATATTATTGAATAAATTTATCTTTGTAGGAATGAAGTTTAGAAATGAGTTAATTGTACTTTTGTTGGTTAAATTATTTGAGACCATATTCTGTTTGTATATGTATGTTTTGATAGTTGTTTAGAAAATTAACAAATAATAATGACTGACATTCATTTATATTTTGATGTGATGAAAATATAATTAATTTTCTGTTAAGTATAATAATTAAAATCAGTAACAACTCAAAGTTAAATTTTCATTATGCTTTTGAATGTTGTCTGATCAAAGATTAAAAATTATTATTACAAATACTTTGTAAACATTTTATGAATATTAGAACTGCAATAAACTGAAAAGCTAAACCACTTCAAAAATTAATAATTACTAAAATCTCAAATTAGATATATTTTTTATTCTGTTTTAGTAAAATTTGTTATATTGTCAAATTATTTAGAATTTATAAATTTTTTTTAATATACATTCTAGAAAGTTAGATGTGTAATCTATTATAACTTTTTGATACTTTTTTTTTTTGTTATTCTGAGAATATATTTGTAAATTTTATTTCTTTTGGGATTAGTATTTCACTACCAATATGTGGATTTAAATGCATTACTTAAAGGTTTTAAAGTAGCGATTCTCAACCTGTGGGGCGCGCCCCCTAGGGGGGTGCGAGAACACTAGAGGGGGGATGAGAATATCCAAGAGAAAATATTATTTAAAAAATTGATTAACTAACTGAAAGGAAAGCACAAATGCACATAGAAAGCAAAATACATTTAGATATATTTAATAACTTATTAAAGTAAAACAACTTACTAAATCAAAATTTACTTAATCAAAACATATTAAAATAAAACAAATTTAATAATTATTAGTGACTTCCTGGGGCCTGTCTTGCAGAGTGAAGTTTTTCGAAGGATGGCTAAATATTGGAAATAGCCACTCTCAGTTCTGCCGAGATCTATATTTTGTCTTCAAAGTAGCCACAGCAGAAAATCCAGTTTCACAAAGGTAGGATGTTGAAAATGGTAATAGAATGCGAAATGCCTTTGTTTTTAGTGCAGAAAAATCATCCTCTACTCTTCTCAAAATTCAAGTAATAATTTATTACTAAATTGTCTTTTAGTTTCGCCACTTGTAGTGAAGTCTATGAATTTTTCTTCATCATCAATTGAGAGTCCTTCGGGAGTCTTATGAAATGGACCCTTAACTCACTCGTAACTTGCTATCAGTTTGTCGTCAGAAAGAAAATATTTTTTTAAAACTCTTTCCCAGCATGGCTAAATGATTTTCAATGGTTATAAAAACCACTTTTACATGTTCTTCTTCAGCCTTGTAAGTTTTAGTACAATCATCCACATTTGCAAACATTGTTAGATTTCTATGTTTTAAATTTCTGCTCCACAATTCCATTTTTCTACAAAAAGTATTAAATTTATCACTCGTATCCAACATATGCGTATTTGCTTCTTGGTATGGAAAATTCAAATTATTTAATTTCTCGAATATGTCGACCAAGTTGCTCGATTTCATCACAAATAAATCATCGCGAAAATTCACGACCTCCGATCTGTTTTCTTCTACTAGGAAAATGGCGATTGCTTCTCTTAATTCATAAACACGTTGCAAAAATTTCTCACATGATAACCATCTTGCCTCGCAATAAAATAGTAACGCTGAATGTACTGAATCCATGTCTTTACAAAGTGCAGAAAAGATTCTCGATTTCAGGGGTCTCATTTTTATATAATTTACTACGGTTACAATCGTAGTTAACACAATATTCAGACCAGGACTCATTTCTTTCGAAGCCTAAGTTTCTCTGGATCATGCAATGTGCCCAGACGCACTGAGGCGATTTTTGTTTTACAAGTGCTTGTATACCTTGGAATCTTCTGGAAATTGAATGAGCACCATCGGTGCATATTCCGACGCAATTTTTCCACTCTATGTTTGCCTCGTTCATAAAATCATTTAAAATAGCAAATAATGCGAGAGCCGTAAATTTTGAGTTCTATTGGTTTGCAGAAAAGTAGTTCTTCTACTACTGACATATTATTACAAGATCGAACATAGACAATTAAATGAGCATCTTTATTACTATCTGTTGCTTCATCAAGCTGTTTTGAAAACAATTTGTCACGCAACTTCGAGAAATGCTGACACTGTACATCTTCAGCTATATCACCAATTCAGCGAGCAACAGTATCATTTGAAATAGGTACGGACTGCAATTGTTTTGAAAAATTATCTCCAAACAATCTCAATTGCTGCTGTCAAAATAAGCTCTTCACCAATGGTGTGAGGTTTTTTACATCTGGCTATTTTATATGAAACTTTATAAGATGCAACGAAAGCTTTTTTATACACAAAGTTTCTTTAAACATGATTTTTGCTTTTTATATGATTTTAATTTTAATTCGAAGAATTCTCTGGATTTGTTAACGTACTCACTATGAAGCGTTTCCAAATGTCATTTAAGTTTATTAGGTTTCATGCTGCCTGCGGCCAACATTTTTGAGCAAATGATACACAGGGACCTTTCTTCTCCATTTACTTCAGTACTGGTAAATCCAAAATTTAAGTATTCTTGAGAATATTTTCTTGATTTTATTTTCGGAATCACGCTCGTCTGTGTACTTGTTGATGCATGACTGTCGTCTAATGCTCACTTACTTCTGCTTAAAAACTTATCCATGAATCTGCTGCTGTAAATATTTAATATGAGGAATTGCAATTAACACGAAAACATATATAACATACACATTCGCACTATATTAGATAGCGATAGAAGGATCGACTCGAATGAGACTGGCTGGAATACAAACTTGCGTTATCGAACATTTTCCTTCTTCATATGAGAAAACATCTGCGCATGTTCGAGACGACATCGGTCGTGAGGATTCTCTTCCACAAACATTACTTATTTTTTGTCTTTTTTGTTTAATCATACTTCTGTTTTATTTCTTTTATTATTCGAAAAAATGTATTCCTAGTTTCTAAATTTAGCTCACCCCATCTAGGTCAACTTTCATTAACGAATTTTTCTAATTTCATATTCTTTTAACAATATCTCCCTATTTGGTTTTCATTTCAAATATAATATTTAAATTTTCCCCACTTTCATTCGCTTCATCTGTTTACTGCCCGCTTGGCAAAATGCCAGATGTGATTTCTCGCCAATATTGGCTCGGTTTCACTCTTTTTTTGGCAGTTAGTTAAAAATAATTTAAAAACAGAATACAAAATACTCAATATACATTATTGTTGTATACATTTTATTGTAAGCGGGGGAGCGAGATGAAAATGATGATTGAAAACTGGGCCGCGAATATTGAAAGGTTGAGAAACGCTGTCTTAAAGTCTTTGTTCTTTGTAATGAGGTTTTGTAAGTAATTTCAAGTGTTTTCAATAATTTATATAACTTGCGCTTAAATAATATTTAAGCATACAAAGCATTAATTTAAAATCATGAAATTTATATAAAAAATGCTAAAATTTTAATTTGTGGAAAAATATTGTAAGATCTTATATTAATTTTTAGATTAAGATATTCTATTAAAATATTCAGCAGGAATAAATTGTTCAAAATTATTTACTTTAAAACCATTATACAGTAGAGTACTATTAGTATGATTTCATTTTGTTTTAATAAATAGTAGTTTAAAGTATTAGTTAAGCTGTTCAGGGATGAAAAAATGATTAAAGCAAAAATAATATCTGAAAATACAAGTATAATGTTTTCAGCGTTTGTAATTGAAACAGATTTTTCAAGTTATGCTGTTTTGTTATGGACTTGATCAGTAGTTATCAGTCTATTTGATATCTATATGCAACCTGAAGTGGTTTCGAAATAAGCAGAAAAATAAAAATGGGTATTTTGGATCTAAACTTCAAGACCAAGTAAGCTATTTAGTCAATTTAGATCATATCAGTACAATTTTAAAATAAAATTAAACATGATTTAGTTGTTTTAGACACTGAATTCTTAAAAGCTATATAAACATCAAACATAGCAATACTTCAAAAACAAATTGATGTATCAGTATGAAATTTAGTACTTTTCCATGTCCACATGAATAATACCTGTGCAATTTTAATGGAAATCTGATATAAATATATATTTGATATATATGGCTTATAGTGTGTTAACATGGCATGACTTTGATTAATTTGCTTGGTGGCTTTGTTATCATTTTAAGTTATCAGTTAAAAGTATATTTTAGCATAGTATACTAGAGTGACTTAAACAAATAATAATGTATAAGGAATTGCACTTAGTTGCAAAGGATTGAAAAAAAATTACTAAATATAATATTTAAAATAAAATAATATGTAGTCTGAAAACTTTTTATTGTGCATTTATTAACCAGAAACATTTCTAACATAAATGATAATATCATCTCAACATTTATGGTTCAGAGATCTGTATGAAAAAAAAAAAAATTACTTGTAATTAGATAAAATTAATGAAATTTCCATTAAAATCTTTTGAATTTTATTAAACATAAAAACAAACTTAATATTTGTTTGATTCTTTTCAGAAAGTTGTACTAAGAATAACTACATTTTTGTATTACAGTTTTCTTAATATACTCATGTATTATTTATTATCAATTTTATACTGGTTATTAAAATCAGTCAGTAGGTAGATTAAGACTGAATTCAGCAAATATATTTTCCTTTAAACAGTAAAATTTTAACCATTTATTTGGCATGGTAGCTCAGAAATAATGTTTCAATTGTCTCTTACAGGATACCTATAACTCCAAATGCTTTACATGGGCATTGGAAGCATGCATTTTTATAGAAATTTCTTGTAATAAATTTCTAAGAATGAATTAAATTCATTTTTTAAGAATATATAAATATATTATACATATCCTACTAGTTTAATATATATATCATTTTTTATTACACCTTCTTTATTTGCCAATTAAAGAATTAAGTTGAAATTAAATGCAAACAGAATATATAATGTTCAGTAAAAATAAATTAATAAGCCAAAAAGTGAAGATTGATTCTCTCTCTCTTTTGTTGTCTAAATTAGGAAAATGGTTGCAATTCGTATATCAAGGCAATTAAATATTGCAGAATTTTAAATGAGGTAAGAAAAATAAAATTTGTGATGAAAAAGATTTTAGAACTACTTATCATAAATTTACATATGAAAAATCATTTTATAGATTGTTTTGGAATTGTCACCTTTCTCTTGTTCATTTAAATTTCATCTTCATGTTTCTTTTTACCTTATTTTATATTTAAATATATTCCCAACTAATAATAGAGGAGAATGTGTATTTGTTAATATTCTATAAACCACACTGTTTGAATCTACTTGGAACAAATAAATTTTGATGAATGAAAACATTCTTTGTAACATTTTTTAAAAATTTTAATTAAAGGCAGTTAGTATATAATACAAAAACACAAAATAAAATGCAGGATTTGCAGTTTAAGTAATACTATCTATTTAAATACATAAAATGGTAGTTAGATTAAAGATGATTTGTTCAACATAAAAGTGGAAAAAAATCAAGCCTTATTATCAGGGGTGATTGCAATTCTATACAAAAAATAGCTTGAAGTAAAATCTGTCTTAATATCAAATAATTCAGAATGTTAATGTGATGTACATATATGCTTATTAAAAATCATTTGTAAAAAAAAATTATGTAAAAAAAAGCCCAATAAAAACAAATGAGCACATAACTTAATAATTTTAAGTATAATAATTTTCAAACAATTTCAGCAAAGGAAAAGTATAATTCTGAAAATATTGACTACCTGATTTCACAATATTGCCCAACATTTTTTCTCAATAAATTTAAAATAACTATTCAGATTACTTTTTAGGTGGGTAGGCAGTTATGGAAATTGCCAAGTTTCAATTTTTCTCAATGAATAAATGAAAGTTCAATTTGATCAAGACAATGGTTTTTCATTTAACCTTTCAATTAGAAACTAAAATATCCATATTAATAGGCATTGAAAATTAATTTAAATTTGAAAGTGAAAGAATCATAGGAAGTGAGGAATTTTAGTAAAATATCCCGGATGGAAGATTTTGGTATGGTTTTTATTGATGCAAGAGTAGTCTTTGTCTAAACTGCAGGGTAAAAGATTCAATAAAATTTACATAGAAGACTGAAAAATGCAATTTTATAGAATTTCCCCCACTAAAAATATAAGTGTAATAATATTTTATAAAACATTAGTAAAAGTAATAATTGCAGACTATTAATACTATTGCATGTTATAGTTTGCATAATGTTTTATCTGCACCACATACAGACTGTCCATTCTTGAAGCTGTTCATCATTTATCATAAAACTAAATAATTAAACAGATTTTCAAAAATTAGTTCATAAAAAAATAAACAGATTTAATTACTTTTGTCAATACTGAGTAATTCGTTTTCATATCTTCTTTTAGTTTGAATTCCTTAATTCAAAAATTATTTTTTAATTCCTGTTTGAAATAATTCAACTACTATTTAATAGTTTTTGATTTCTTGGTTTAGCATTTTTCATTATCTGAAATTACATTCACCAAATTATGTATTTTCATCAAAACAATGAAAGGTTCACCATGTAGAGCAGGATTAAAGTTATAAAACTTGAAGATATTTCTTTAAAGATACCTTTTTTTACAGCACATAATTGATTCATTTAATATAGTCTCTTCGGGAATGCAATTAATTTTGGGAATAATTTTTTCCCAATTAAAATGACTTTGTCAAAATTCCTAATAAACCTAATGAATATATTCATTACAAATGTTTGCTTTTTAAATAAATTTAAATGAAGTATGTAATGTTTATTAAATATGCTTTAATAATGTTACAATGATATATTTATTTCAGATCATTTAGAATTACATAAAGACCTTGTCACTAAATTCACAAAACATTCATTAAACAGTTGACATCTTGGTTAGTGAAAAAAAAAAAAAAAAGTTTCACTAAACATTCAATTGTTATTTTAGGATTGCAATTAAACTTGAATTGTCACATTTGGTTAGTTATAACTTGAAACAAATTCTAATGAAATCTTAAGTCTAAGCAGATAAAATTAGAGAAAGTTAATGAATAATAATAATAAAAAAAAAACAATCAACCAATTCAGTACTCTGAAAAGTAAAAAATCTGAATACATGCACCCCTATACTGTTGTTCTTCTGTAGTGAATATCTTTAGGAAATGAATAAGATACATGCCAGTTATTAAGTTCTTAATGTTATGAATTTTGCTACTGGAACAGCAGCACAGATCCATAAGTGATGAAACATTTTAAATAGGATTTTAAAAAGTGCAGTCCCTAGTTTAAAAAATGGATAATTTTAAAATTAGGTATAAAATGATTGGCTTTTAAATACTTATTAAAACCTTTATTTGCAGTACAAAAGCAAACATATTCAAATGTATAAAAGATAAACAAAAGCCATTAAGATGCAAACTGTTAAATTATTACATCTTCCTTTATACATAGTCGTAATAGAATCAATATCAAAAACTATTATAGAAGAATGAAATCTTGAGTCTTAATTAATATATGTACAATAATAACTTACTAACAAGGAAAAAAATTAGTTTCAGTAGAAAAAGACATTGATATTTAGTTCTTCTATTAACCATTATTTTCAGTTAAACACATTTGAAAATTATCTCAGAGTTGATTTCCATAAAAAAGTTAGCAATTTATAAAAGACCTACTCTAAATTAAAGTTAATAACTAAAAGAATTAATAGTACCTACAGTTGAAATAGGTTATTTTTTTGTATGACTTGAGTGTTTTAAATGAAACAAGTAAATTCTAACTATGCTTATTTATAAACATTTCTAACCACCAATTTTTTAAAATTTATAATAAATAAAAGTTATTACAAAGGATTGCAATTAAGTCTTAAAAACATGAAAATTATTTTAAGAAAAAAAACGTGTCCTTTCTTAGTTGAATATGTTTTATGTTGAAAAAGTTAGGTGAAATTTTATGCTAGATTTAAGTAAGAAATTTAGTATCCAAGAAAATATTTTAAATAAAATTAGTAGCTTAACTAATAAGAACTTTAAATTTTTCCTGACCACAGAAAATGATTTTGTTCTCTATATTTTTTGTGGTTATAAAGAAGTATTTTACAAATATTCTAAAATATGAATTATATAAGATTAAGAATAAGGTGATCCAATATATATATATATATAAGAACAATAAACAATGAATGATTATAATTGTTAGGATAAAAATAATTCCAATTCCAAAATACATAAATTACAAAAGCAGTTAAGCATTAATTCTTTGTGTGAATTCAATCATTACAATTACACAGCTAATACAAGTCAAAAAAAGAAATTACAGCATTTTGTATATTCTAAAATAAAATTGAAATTAATGTTATAACTTTCCTTAGATTAAACAATTTTTAAATTCTTTATGAAAATTTCTCATTAATTACTAATTACATTTGACAAACAGCTGGTTTTCTGAAGATATTATTTATTTTTAGTTAATTTGTTTAGATAAAACTTCACTATCCTATTAAATTGATAGACATTTCAGCCACTAAGTCTACACTAACGAATTTTACAGCAACTAAATTACCAGAATTTAAACTATAATTTTTTTGACTTTATAAACAGTGTAAAAATCATTTTTGTGCAAGAACATTTTCAGAAGCTACTGCATAAAAACATCAAAGTCCAAGTTTTTTTTTTCTGAAATTTTAATTAAAAATATCACTTTAAACTGCATATTGTTAGCTTCCAAAATATATTTGAGCCAAATTTGATAGTTCTAGGTAAAATAGCCTAATTTATAGAGTGCCAACCGACACACAAACACATTCATCTTTATTATAAGCAGATATTAAATAGTGAAAACAATGAATGTGATCATATTTCTTTTGTAAAACTTTTCATACATCATATACAGTGTTTATTTTTTTAGCATTGGATAGTATCATTCCAAAATTAGTATTTCTTATGTTTACTTATTTGATAATTTTCTTCACACTTATGCATATATCTGTATTCTTCAAAAATAATTTATTCAATTATTTTCAGATTGTATACATTTTGTTTTTCACTTGTATTTATTGGGGTAAAACGGCTCGAATATGGTAAGATAACAATAATTTCTAATAATGCAATTATTACAACTGGTAAAAAAATAAAAATAAAAATAGTATAATTTTTTTATTCATATATTTTAATACAAATGCTGTTATGGTGAAATATTTGTATATGAAGTTCATGAAAAAGGAATATTGGAAAATACAAGATGTTAATGTTACTATTTCTATTAAACATTACATAAATCAAAACCTGAATAGTTTCCTGTTATGATACAAAATTAAAATTTACTGAATACTAATATCAAATAAAATACACAACTTTTTAAAACAAAATTTACCACTAAATATAATTAATGAATCCACATTAAAATTCATGTGTTCTAACATACCAAATCTCAAGCTCATTCTAGTGGGTTTTGAAAGCTATTTTCATTCTAAACATTCTGAGATTTAAGTATTGCTAGTCTTTATATAGAAATAAATAATTTCATATAACAATACGAGAAGATTATTGAAAAAATTAAAAATTGAGGCAACTGAAATGGAATGATTGAATTCTTTTTTACAGATTGCAATTTCCTCCCTTTACTTTTGCAAACCATAAAAAAATTCAATTAATGTCACACAGAGAACTTCAATTAGCAATTTAAAATAGATATTAAGGTAATTAATTTATGAGCTAAAATTACTTGTGATTAACAATAAAAATGTATATAATTTCTAGTTTTTTTCTCAGAATGAGAGAGGATCTAATAATTTCATCTCTTTCCCCTTTCGAATACTTTTATGAAGTTTTACCTTTTCCAATATTTCACATTTTTTAATATAATTCTTCCTATAACAAAGAAAAAATTCTTCTATGGATTATTTTTTACATCTAATTAAAAGGTTAAAAAAATAGTTAATTTCATTTAAATTATTCTATGTTTATTAAGTTACGATGAAAAAGTTTACAAAAAAATTGTATGGATGTTATCATTACACATTTATGAAATGGTTTAAACAATTTTAAAAGATACATTTTCAATACTGAAATTACAGAAGTCTGTAAATTAGCACATTTAGATAACTTCTATTTTTCTCAAACTATTTATCTGTATAAAAGATACATAAATTGTTATTATTCAAATTGCATTCTTTCACCTTTTAAAAATTGTTGTTGTAAAACTTACATCTTTTAGTTTTTTCAAATATGATTACTATACATTTATCTATCAGTTATTACTATCAGTTTATTGTCAAGTTATATCACTGGACACAAGATTCAGTAGATAGTTTAACATAAAAGCAACTAATAAAATAATCAAATCAAATTTTAAAATAATTATCTTAGCAAATAGAATGTCCCATATCTAAATTGTCGACGTCTTCAATAATTCTACTTACAAGATGTGCATAAAAAAAAACTGATAAATAAATTTCTCAAAATGAGGAGGGGGAATGTCCGGCTCAGGAAATTAATGAGCTGTTTTTAAAATATTATACAAGAGCTATAATTTATCAGAAGCCAGCAAAAAGTATATATATCTTTACCCTTTCAAGAAATGAAAATTATGCATATTGTATATTAAAAAAAACAAAACAAAAAACATAATATTTTTTTTTCAACAACACCACAGCCAAATTATTCCAAACAGCAAATATAATAACAAATAGGTATCATATGACAAAAACTTGAAGGTCCCTACAATCTTGCAATTCATACAGTAAAACAGGATACCCATGTAATAATCAAATTACATCAACTAAATAATAAAATATCAAACTTTCTTAAAAAATATTTCAATAGACAATCAAAGAAATATTTAGTTTAATCTTTAACAGAAAAAATTATATTTAACTAAAACAGAAATTTTATTTATAAATACCAGAACTTATTTCTCAAATGTTAGCTTTTTGTTAAACATACATTAAGTCCAAATTATTCTTCTGGAAAAAAAAATTCTTAGATGAAATACCAAATTGAATATCTTTGATCAAAGGTAATATATATGAAGGAATGATATAAATGCAGTTTATCAATCAAGAGAAAATGATATATTGCTTGCTGAATGGGTGCAGATTAAAGAAAAAAGATGTTTGAAAATATTTCTTTTACAATATCAATAAAATCGTTTACCACCCCTTCCTCGTGAATAATAGTTTGAACCTCTTGAACGAGAGAAATTAACATTGGTACTGTATTTACCACCTGGTGGTTGATACAATTCTCGTACAGACTTTGGATCTCTCTTGGACACTTTCTTTTCATCAGAAGTAACTCCATCGGATTCACGTTTAATGCCAGCCAAAGCCATTGGAGTTTTGTTAGACAAAGTAGACACTGGTTTCCAAGAAAGAGTAACTGCAGTCTTGAAAGTTGGAGGCGTGCGGAAGAGATCTTTAATCAATGAATTGATATTATTCATAGTACGTAATATAATTGCTTTCATCTTTGTTTCTTCTGCTTTAGTTTCTTTAGATTTATTGCTTACCAAAGATTCACGAAATGTTTTAATACCATTCTGAACTCCTCGAGCTAAAAACTGCAACCGAGTCTTAAGATCCTTAAACCGGTGAGAATTATCAGCAGCTGTTAGAAATTCTGGGCAATGCTTTAGGTAATGAGTAAAAATATATAATAAGCACTCTATGTGAGTAAATTTCAAATTAGGTTCATCTGACTGAGAACCATTTTCCAGATCAGTTGCTGGAGGTAAAGGAATATATTCCAAAAGGATTTTATGAATAACTTCAGCACATTCTTTATTTTGGTCATCTTCTGTAAGAAATGGAGATAGTTCAGCCAACAATTTAATAACATCAAGACTCAACTCGGGCCCACTTTCTAATTCTTCAATTTCATCCAACTTTGTAACAACATACAAACAAATGTAGTTAGCAAATGGAGTTGAGCTAATGAAAGCTGAAAAATATGGTAGAGCCAAACGAACACATTGCAAAAAACCAGCTACATTATCAGGAGACGGTTGAAATTCCGCATCCAGTTCAGCTTGTTCTGCAATCAAGTTAACTAAAGTTTGCTGGACTGGTACAGTTTTAGCTATCTTTAGATTTGAAAGTAAAGGCATAAGGGTTAAAAAGTCATCACCTCCTATTTCTGGGAAAGATGCTTTGCATTTTTCTAGCACAAATTCTTCTACATCTTTTGTAGTAAGTTCTGGTGGGAGGAATTTGAATTTTGTACATAGAAACTGTATAGCACGTTTACGGATAGTATCTTCTTCAGTAGAAGCAATTTGAAGGAATATACCATCGAGAGTCGATTTGATATCAATTTTCAGTATGGTCATCAAAGCGGTATGTATAGTCGCAACTTCGCTTGTATCTTCAGACTGCAACATTTGGGTCAATATATCAGAAATCTTGGTAATAAATTCCTTTGATTCCTTACAAAAACTTGGTAAATATTTCACGGCATTTTTACGAATCGCAACATCTTCATCTTCTACTAAATCCAGCTGAGCATTTAGTGCAGTTTCTGCCAAGTTTGGAAAATCTTTCAAGAAGCGAGGAATAAACTGGCATGCTAACATTTTTTCACTCGTATCGCCTTTTACAGCTTGGATAATTTCTAGATACAGCATCTCATGTTCAGAGGTTTTATCCTTAGCCTCAGCTAAGATGTCATAGTTTTGATATAATTTGTCCACTTTATCCATTTTATTTTAAATTCGTATACTTCAGCAATCAGATAAAAAGACTAAGCTTACAATCCAATTTTGAAAACAGTTATGGGTAGATAGAAGCAAGAGCAGAGATATAATAAATGTTAATTACCCTATTACGTTAGAAAAAAAATACAGCCAAAGACACCATTATAACAACAAGAATTCAAAAATTACCATCAAGTTAGCCAAAATTCCATTCCTTGATTCGAAATTGATTTATGGAATTTTAACTCACAAATCGTGTTTGGTCGGCAAGCCGATAAACATGAATACGGCTACAGTTAAAAGAACATAAATAGGCGTTATTAAATATTTTAAAATATTTTAATCTCAATAATTATTATTTGAATTATATATTTAATTTTTAAAAGTTTATAAAATTTAGGTAAATAATTTTAAAGGAAAATTTAAAATAATATATATTTTAATTTCTTTTATGGTACTTCCTTCACAATTCTAGTTTTAGTTTAATACATTGTCAACAGTTGGCGCTGTATTAAAGAATTACAAATATCGAAATAGAAATAGAATAAAAGCGTCGCGAATCGCAATCGTGAAAAAGCGATAGATCAGAAGTAAAGGCAAAAGAAATTTCTCTTTTCTTTCGGAGAACATTCTGAACGTACTTCCTGTCTTTTCGCCATGAACGGTTTATTGCCTTGAAGCAAGCTCATCAGGTTTTGTTTCTCATGGTGTTAGAAAATTAGTTTCTTTTATGTAGATATTCTGTGGTGCACCCATATAATACTATTAAAATGTGCAAAATATCAGTATTACTCATTATAGTCCTTACACTGAATTACAAAATTACCTGGTATTGTACAAATTAGTTTATTGTATCACAATTTAACCTCAACAGTCAATGAGAGTATGATATAAATTCTTTAACATCCTATAACCTCTTTTGATTACTTTATCCTTACTTTTTTCCACTTATCTTAAGATTTGAACTTGGGACCTTCCGTTTAGTGAACAAAGTTCTATCCAGCAATACCTTGAAATGCAAGTGTAAATTCTAATGATTGTAGTGATCGTAGCACCATCTTGCATTCATGTTATTCTAAAGCGTTACCTATCTACTTTCACTAATACAATCTATGTTAATACTTCGCCCGGGGAATCTCCGTTCTATGTATACGTGCGATAAGCGGTGATGATGCGATAGTTGTTAGTGAAATAAAGAGTTTATTTTTCTAATAGCGATGAAGTGCTTTATACAGCACTCTACATGAACACTACCACAATGGTCACCCGGAAAAGAGATCACGTATAAGTAAACTTCAAAACTTTCAACGCCTGCCATTGCTGTTCTGAGCTGTTTCCGTTTCAAGTTCTCCAACATGGAAGAGAATTCTGCCATGAAGATGCCTCCATTTAATTTTGGAGACCCTCAACTTTGGTTTATAATGGCAGAGGCAACATTTCAGCTTGCAGTTCCGAAACCGATAACTGCCAGTGCAACCAAGTACAACTATTGTGTCTCTAACCTTTCTCCTGAAGCAGCAGCTATAGTTCGCGATGTCATCACTTGTCCTGACAAAGACGATCCTTACAAGCAATTGAAAGAGGAACTTTTAAAAAGATGCGGTGAATCGAAATCTCAAGAAATTAGATATCTCCTTGCCGGCGAACAGTTAGGTGACCGAAAGCCGACTGATTTACTAAGAGTTATGCAAAGGCGTGCCGAAAACCATCAAATTTCGGATACTCTTCTACTGGAGTTATTTTTACAACAACTGCCCAAAACCGTCCAGTCTATACTTCTAGCAATTAGTCCACTAAATGCCACTAAAGCTGCGGAAATTGCGGATAGAATCATGGAAGTTACGCCACCCGAGGTAAGCAACATTTCAAGCTCTAATTCCTGTGCAAATGTAAATAATA